>ML814785.1:88454-117458 GCA_009831015.1 Picea engelmannii | reverse complement strand
AAATCAGATTACCATGTAGTGACCTTCTTAATTAATTATTGTCCTTAACTATTGAGATCTGAAGCATTGGTAGTTGTCATTTCAATATTGTTTTTTTTACCTTGACATTTTACCCTTTTTATTTAGATTGCCTTTGTAATTTACGGTGCAAGATGTGGTTTTCAAATTGATATTTCCTAAGTATGATGTCATTTTGTGTATTACTATTGGACCTTAGTGAATGGATTAATCTTGAAGGGTCATTATGAATTTAGCGGGTGTTAGCATATATGAGGTATAAATTGTAAATCATGGTCTGAGCTGTGACATAAATGATAGATGGTCAATGCTTCATGACGGAGTTATTATAACCTTGTTTATTGTTAATAACATACGTGGTGCAATAACCTGGAACTATGTAGCATAGTTACCCCAAGTTAGTATACTGGGGTGGTTGTTCTTTAGACGATGTTGAACTTGAGTGTTCGTTGTCAGAGTCCTTGTCACGCGCCTTCCGTAAGGGGCACAATCGTACTTCTTATTTATGTCGTACTTGATTTTATTCAGTTGGTTGCTTGGTCTGCTTGTGTCGGGCGGGATGTAGACACCTCCATGTTCCTCAGGACAGTCGCCAGCCCTGAGACCTTAAATGGTTAAAATCGATGGGAACCTGGGCTTGAGCGTTGATTATGTGTCTTGGAGGTCCTAACCTTGCAGGGTAGGACGGGCGGGAGGTCAGTCGTATTTAGTGGTCAGTTTTACTTTTGTCGCTAAATGTTTTCATTGTGCACCTTATGCCTATGGTCGTATATTGTTTGCAATTACTCGTCGTGTGCCTTTAGTCTTCTTGTGATGAACATTGTGGTTGCGTCTTGTCGGTTGTCCAGGGCGTCGCACAGTTAGGTGTGTTGTTACTTCTACACGCGCACACACACTCAAGAAAAAGAAAAAATTCACATGTTACTAGAATGGTTGTCGTAACGAGGAAGGTCGTTACATCTTGTGACAGATTCTAACCTAGTTTTTCGAATCAAGAATTCTCTATGGCTTGAAGCAAGCTCCTCGAGCTTGGTATGCTAAGATTGACAATTTATTTCTTCAACTTGGTTTCAAACGTTGTGAATTTGATCACAGCTTATATGTACTCCATACTCTTGGAAACACTTTGATTATTGTTGTCTATGTTGATTACATTTTCATAACCAACAATAACATTGATCTCATTCTTAGATTGAAGAAACAACTTGTTGATTCCTTTAACATGAAACATCTTTCCATTCTGCATTATTTTTTGGATCTTCAAGTATTACCATTGTCTGATGGTCTTTTCATTTCTCAATCTGAATATTTAATGGATCTTTAGACACATTTTAAGATGGAAGATTGTAAACCCTATGCTACTCCTTTTCAATCTAGATTAAAGCTAAGAAAACTTGTCAATCTCCCAAAGTCGATATTGCCCTCTATCGACAATTGTTCAACAGTCGTATTTATCTTACTTGCAGTTGACCTAACGTTTCCTTTGTTGTTAGTGTGGTTTCTCAGTTTATGCAGGATCCCAAAGAAAGCCAATGGAAGGGAGTCAAACAAATTATTCTCTATCTCAAGGGTACCACACATTTTGGTATGCAGTATTTTCGAAGTTCATATTCATTGGTTGGTTTCACCAACTCCAACTGGGATAGCGAAAGTGAAGATCGAAAAGCCACTTCTGGCTATGTTTTTTGCTTCATCACTGGGCTATTGGTTTGGTCGGGAAAGAAACAAAAGGTATTCTCCTTGTCGACTACAGAAGCATAATATCATGGAGTTGTTCATGTAGGTACAAAGGCAGTCTGGATCCGCCAACTTCTGGGTGAAATTGGATTTCTTGTTCAGACCTCAACCACTCTATACTGTGACAATCAGAGTTCCATTCAATTTATTGAAAACCCTATTTCCCACGATAAGATGAAGCATGTTGAGATCCATGCTCACTATTTGATACAATTGGTTCATGAGAACGTTGTCTCTCTTGCCTATTGCAAAACAGATGATCAGGCGGTTGATATCTCCACTAAGCCAATATCTGAAGCTAATTTTATCGAGCTTCGTACAATGCTTGGGATTCAGGATGTTGTAATTATAGGGGGGTGTCCTACTGACGTAATTTCACCTCCTGAATCTCTAAAGTAATGTGTTGATGGGAGGGTGTTGGAACATTAAGTCATGATGATTCATCACACTTCTCCTAGAAATAGTTGATCAGGCAATCAAACTACATCTAGAAATAGTCATTCGAGTGATTGAACAGATATCTACATCAGTTGGTCAAGTAGTTTACAAGCCTTTCAGTCAGATAGTCCATCAGCAGTCCAAGACAGTCGGTCGGTGGATCGACCAGCTGAGAAATCGACTATGATTTGGACGCATGGGTAGTCGAGTCAAGCTGACTAGATAGTGTAGATTTGATGTATTCAACTCTAACCTCTGGTGGTTATATGTGGACAAGATCTTCCTGATTCTAAGGATTTTGGTTAGATATTGAAGCTATAAATAGCAGACCCGATGGATCATTATCATCATGTCGATATCTTTGTTGTTGTGTACAAGATATCCAATATGAATTGCAATGTTTTGATCACAATGCACTGTGATTAAGTGTTGTAACGGTGTATTTAGACATCGCCTCTTATCTTTGAAAATTTTTTCCTCTTCAATTATCTGTAGTTATGTTTATCTGTTTCATATTAGGTTGCACCCAATTCCCAATAGTAACATAGGAATTGAAAACCACTCACAAAATTCAGAGGGACTATAATCTAATAAGTATTTAGTATTTGTTCCTTTAACTTCTTCCCCCATATATCCCACTATAGCACCCAAGAAAACCATATTTTATGCTACAACAAAGAAAATAGTGTCAAATCCACCCATGTTGACCACAAAATATAATTTTATTGAGGATGTGAAGGAGATGAAAATGAATGTCTCCATGCATGATATATACAACATTCCTCAACAGAGAGAACTCATCTTGAAGACCTTTGAAACACCACCCAATTCACTTTTGAAAACATTGGCTAATTTTGAAGAAAAACAAAAACCTATGGAAACCAAACAAAGATAAAATAAAAAACTAAATCAAAGCACAAATTTGTCCTGAACATTTCCATAACATGTAAACAATCGATGTCATACACCCCCCCTTTTATGTTGACCTTCAAAATATATAAAAATAATGTGCATAATTGTTTGGTAGACTTGAGAGCATCATCCCATGTAATGCCCTATTATATTTCCAGAAATATAAATGATACCCCTACCAAATGTTTTACCTGCATTATTCAATTAGACAAGTTAGATGTAAAGGTCATGGTTGAACTTAAGGATGTTCTCATTAGTGGTGATTCTAATCCAAAAGGTTTTCAAGTTACAAACATCAATGTTGTTTACATTCCTGAATCTTATGGTTCATTGCTAAGAAAAGATTGGTCTTAAAAGCCGCAGAGATACTTTGCCACAAACTAGTCTCATGTGTGGTTGTAATAGTAGGGACAATCAAATTGAATCAAAATTGATAGGGAAACTCACATGAAAAAAATTGTCACTAAACATGAGGGGCCAAATGAACCCATACAGTTCATTCAGTCAATCATGGGGAATTGTTTTCTTGAGACTAATTTTGAGATTTACACAATAGAAGAGTCACCTTTAGAATTAGACAAACATTTTGACCTCCTTCATTGTACTCTAACTAATTATGAAAATAGTATTATAGTCGAGATGTAAATAGTGTTAGAACTTCTAACCTAGATTTAGAAACTAACATATAGACATTGTTTTTTGACAATTCTAAATCAGAAGAGGATGCAGGAGCAGGCTACATATTAATTGATCCACATAACAAGTGAACCCTTAATTCCTATAGAATCGAGTTCAAATCCACCAATAACACAATAGAGTATGAGGCTTTAGTCCAAGGCCTTAAAAAATATATTTATTTGAATGTAAAATGTCTAAAGGTTGTTGGTGATCCAAAAATAATAGTGAGGGGTAAATAACTCCATCCATTGTTTTTCACGACATTTAAAAAAATACTAGTAAGAGGTATGGAGTTTGATTAATAAATATGATTATTTTAATATTGATTATATTCCTCAATTTAAAAATGCAATCGTAGACACTCTAGCTAACTTGCATTTGGGTCGGCCCCATCAAATTATTTTCCCACTAATGAATATATTGTTGAACTCTTTTTCAAGCCTTCAATTCTAGACAATGTCACTAACTTGCAGGTGTTAAATGACAATCAACAAATTATCAAATGTTTAACCAATGAGGAAACTTTTAATGATGTAATCATAGATTGCGAGGAGCATTCAAGAGATATGGATAATTGTTAAGATGGAATGGGAAATTTAAAGTGCAATTCAATTCCCAAAGGAGTCCTAATATTGAAAGAGTTGTTTGACATATAAGGTAGATTGAAAAAGTCTACAAATGTCAAAAAAAACAGTTTTTAAATGAATTATGAACTAATTAATTTGGGCACAAAAAAATATTGGACCAGAACTTCAAAATTGGAACTTGTTGTTCATATGCAAAAAAAACAAACCTACATTCGATTTATCAAGTAGCATAAGGACATATTCACTTGGACCTATGAAGATCTAAATACATATGACATGAGGACCATCCATCTTGTCATTCTTTCAAAGAAGATGCCAAACCAATCCAACAAAAAGTAAGAAAGGTGCATCCAACACTAGAACCACTAATTTAGAAAGAACTGAAAAAACTCTTGGATGCAAAGATTATCTTTAGAGTTCATCATTCTCTCTAGGTGGAAAACTTAGTGCTAGTCAAGAAGAAGTCAAGGAAAATCATATTGAGGGTTGATTTTTGAAATCTAAACAAAGAATCAAAGAAAGAAAATTACCTTGTTCCTTTGATGTAGCAGAATCTACAACTTGTTTCCGGTGTTGAAATGTTTTCACTTCTAGATGGTTTTTCTGGATATAACAAGGTGTTGGTAAATGATGCAAACAAGCTAAAAAACACATTTCACACGAAGAGGGGAACTTTTACCTACTACGGAATGTACTTTGGATTGATAAACACTAGAGAAACCTTTCAGTGGGATATGGAGATATCTTTCGAAGGGTTAATCAATAAAAGTGTTTTGGTATACCTTGATGACATTGCAGTCTATTCAAGGAACATATCAAACCATTTACAACATTCGAAACAAATCTTTGAAAGGTGCAGAAAGTATGGAATTACCCTCAACCCAAAGAAGACCATTTTCATTGTCTCAAAAGTTAAGTTATTTGGTCGCATTATATCAAAAGATGGAATTTTAGTGGACTTGGAATGAAGTAAAGGCATTATGCATATTCATATGCCCATCAATAAAAAGGCCATGCAATCTTTCTTTCATAAGATAAACTTTATTCAAAGGTTTGTTTCTAATTTTGTTCAAATGGTCAAGCCTTTGCAAAAAATGGTAAACAAATATGTTGTTTTCAAATGGAGTATAATTGAAAAATAGGCTTTTAAAAAAATTAGGGATAAAATTGTTGATACCCAAGCATTACATAGCCCATATTTCTTGTTATATAAATTTACATTTGACCATTCCATTATCAACAATGCTCACACAGAAAAATGAACATGGGGATGAGTATATGATTTCATTTATGAGTACTACTCCACAAGGTGTTGAGCTAAATTATCTAACCATCAGTAAATAAGCCTTTGTGATATTTAAGTTCGTTAAGTAGTTTAGACCCTACATTCTGAAAAACCACACCAAGGTGATTGTGCCCCACCCAGTTTTTAAATCCTTGTTGATACAAAAGTAACTTGGTGAAAGAAGAGGAAACTGGATGACTACCATCCAAGAATATGATTTGGAATCCAAACCTACAAATATAGTTCAAGGCCAAGGTTTATGTCGGCTAGCATCCAAAGCATTGAACCTGGCTAACTCAGATGAGGAAGATTGGGAAAACAAAATATCACTTTATGTTCAGGAATTCTTATACATCCCAACAGATGTAGATTCTGTGTATATTGATTTGAAGCAGTATTTCCAATATGGCACCAATACCAATTATCTTAATACAAAGAAAAATATAGCATTAAGGCTTAAGTTTCTCATATCAGTTGATAAATAGCATCTTTTTTCAAAGTAATTACAATGAGGTACTACCAAGACGTTTGGAGAAGTGGGATGTTAATAAACTCCTAAAAGAGCTACATGATGGACCTATTGTCAAACATTACACTGGCAAGACAATGCCCCACAAGCTATTGAGATTTGGCCTATTAGCCAAAATTATTCAAGGATGCACACTCATGTGCTTGAAAATACAAAAATGTTTGAATGGGTTATGAATGAGTGATGAATGTGAGAAAAAATTAGTGAGTCCACTGCATCCCATAACAATGGATGAATCTTTTGAGTAGTGGGACCTAGTGTTGGATTTACTTCACACACACCTAGGATTTATTTTTCCTAAGGTTTTTACTTATTTATTAGTCATAATTAATCATTATCCAGTCTCCTATATTTTAGGGGAGAATATTCCACCTAGAAAATATTTTCTTTCAGTTGACACTTCAATTTGACTAGTTGAGTTGAGTTTAGATGTTGTAATGGTTTTGTCACCATGCAACATTGGAATCATCACCAACTCACTACTCTTTGTTCAATCAGTTAACTGAAGACTAGTTGACTAGTTAACTCAGCTAGGTGGTAGTTCACTCCCATAACTGCCTAAGAGACTAGAATAGGTGGCAGTTTACTCTTGTAACTGTTGGTGTGTGTCCAGATCAATATAGACCACCACTATGGCTCATTAGTTACTCATTTATCCTATATATATTGTAAATTATTCACTCTTTGAGTGTGGAATACGATTAATGAGAATTCTTCCATTCTTTTTATCTTGCTTCTTCTTTCTTAATTTCTCTCTGCAAATGTGTGTGGTATTTTCTAGCTAGATCTATTATGTGCAGGTTCAACACATTTACATGGTATCAGAGCCGACGGACTACTAAGAAAAAGCTACACCAAATCATTTTTTGCAGGTACAAAAGATTGAAGACAACAAAAGATGGATTATTCGCCGGAAATACTTATCACGCCTCATAACTATTTGGAATGGAAGCCAAAAAAAATTCTTCTACTAAGATGCAAAGGCTTATAAAAAATTACTATGGCAATGGAAGTAGATCCTGATTCTGTCAATGAGAAAAATGACTTTCTCAATAGACAAGATATGGCCATAGGAAGTATCGGCATGTCTATTTCTCCCGAACTTTTCCATCAAGTATATAAAGAATCACAAGGATTAACTCCAAATGAATTATGGACCAGATTGGAGGTTCTATTTGGGAATAAAGAATATTGTGAATATTTCATGCAGGAGGTCGAGCGGATAGAGCCAGAAGATCAAGCCTCTTATTATGAAGAGTCTTCTACAAAAGTATTTGCAGAAATTTGTATTCCATTAATTGAAGATGATGTCTACTCCATTTCATATTTATTTTCTGAAATTCATGTGCAAGATATATGGTATGCATCTCAGGAGTCACATGCAGACACTGTTGCATGCACCATGCATGCATCTCAGGAGACAAAAAGGGAGCCGCGCACATCAGACTCCATTCTTATATTTTCTGAGAAACATTTGCAGAAAAAAATTGGATATTTGAATTCCTCTCGGGAAAATATCCAATTTCAAAAAACAAATCGTCTGAAACGGAGTCCGGAAAGTGAAGTTATGATCGTTTTAAAATCAACACAATTTCAGCATTTTTCTGGAAATGGTCGCACGGTTTTCAAAATTTCATCCAAAATTTATTTGGATATTATTCATTACAAGAAGATAAAGTGGATATGTGTGGAAATATCAATGATGCATATACTTCATCAGATCCGTGCAGACATCTACATCTTCAACAAAATCTTCAAAGAGCACAAACTTGCACAGTTGTGAGGTCTTCTTGGAGTGAAGGACATGGTTGCTTAGCAACTGCCTTTTGTTCCTTATCATTTTTTATTTTATGCATTGTAATTTGAGGGGGGGGGTTGTTCCCATGAGGTTTTCCCTCTTTCCTCGTTTATTTCAATGTATCTTTTGTATTTGGGTACCTAACATGGCCTTGTAGCCGGGACCCATTCTTTATTTTCACCATAGTGATGTTTAGGGGGGGTGTTGAAGTTACTTCACACACACACACACACACCTAGGATTTATTTTTCCTAAGTTTTTTACTTGTTTATTAGTCATAATTAGTCATTATCCAGTCTCCTATATTTTAGGGGAGAATATTCCACCTAGAGAATATTTTCTTTCAATTGACACTTCAATTTGACTAGTTGAGTTGAGTTTATATGTTGCATTGGTTTTGTCACCATGCAACATTGGGATCATCACCAACTCACTACTCTTTGTTCAGTCAGTTAACTGAAGACTAGTTGACTAGTTAACTCATCTAGGTGGTAGTTCACTCTCGTAACTGCCTGAGAGACTAGACTAGGTGGCAGTTTTCTCTTGTAACTGTTGGTGTGTGTCCAGATCAATATAGACCACCATTATGGTTCATTAGTTACTCATTTATCCTATACATATTGTAAATTATTCACTCTTTGAGTGTGGAATACAGTTAATGAGAATTCTTCCATTCTTTCTATCTTGCTTCTTCTTTCTAAATTTCTCTCTTCCAATGTGTGTGATATTTTCTAGCTAGATCTATTATGTGCAGGTTCAACACATTTACACCTAAACATTATAGGGAAGATAATCCAAACTCATCAAAAGTAGCACAAGTATATCTTAACTGCCACAGACTACTTCACGACATGGACAGAAGCAGTGCCACTAGTTAAGGTAAATGAAGAAGCAACGTCTGATTTTTGGAGCAATGACTAATTACCAGGTTTGTTGTTCCTTCGATGCTAGTCTTTGACAATGCTTCATATTTTTCTTCCTTGAGATTAATTGAGTTTGTTGTAGAAAAAGGAATTGTTTTGCAATATTCGATTAAGTATATTACATGCAAGGTAATGACGTGGCTAAATATACCAATTAAAATCTGATCTAAGTTCTAAAGAAAACAGTCGTTGACCACCAAACGAATTGACACAATGCATCACCTAATGCTCTATGGGTTGATAGATTAACTCCCAAAAGATTATTTGGGAGCCTCTCCTTATTTTATGCTGTATGGAAAAAGAATACATCTTGACCCTAAAAAATTTCTTACCCTTCCTCCAATTTTCCAAGCCTCTCAAGGGAAAAACTACCCAACCATCCAATGTCAAATTAATAACCCTCTAAAGTTGGACGAGAACGGAGAGAAAACCAAGAAAAAATTGTTGTTTATCAGCAAACAATCAAAATATGGTTCGATAAACACTATGCAAGAAACAAATATTTGCAGGTGGGAGACGTGGTTCTAAAATGGGACAAACTAACAAAACATAAAGGCAAACATACCAAATTTCAATAGTTATGGCTCGTCCCATTTCAAGTGGTTGAAAAGCTTGACCTTGTCACATACAAACTGTGAAACATGGAAGGGGTAGTAGACCTCCTTCCTATCACTAGCCAAATTCCAAAACAGTACTTCAATTAGCTTCCCTTAGGGCAGTTTGGCTATACACAATAGTTTTTTCTTGCATTACTACTATCATTGCCTTCATAGTTTTACTTTTGATGTTTTTCTTAAAGCTTCCTTTGTTTTCATCAATCTACTATAGAATTTTGATTATTTTGCTTCAAATTTTAGTGTGTTTTTATTTGATTTAGTTTTATTTAAGTTTACCCGCAAGAGCTTGAATACTTGGTTTACTTTGTTTTGGTTACTAAAGTTTGTATTTCATGCTTTCATGACTTTCAAAGTTGGAGATCTCAGATGCATTTGGTTGGAATCACAAAAACTCTCAATAGGATACTCGTTACACCAAAAGGACACTAGTCCATCAATATTTTTACAAAGGCATCTAATTTTTTCAAGTATAATGTTGGAACATAGAATCTATCAGGTGATTGGATCCTAAGTCACTCAAGAACTTAAGTGTTGGATTACTAGCTAGTTGTCTGAAGGGCCTGTCAAAGGGGACAAGTTATACATCCAAATTCAAATACCAAAAGGGATATATTTCTCACTCTGATATGTCTAATCAATCTTTGAGAACATGTATCATCCCTCATTCTTTTAAAAGGATATTGATTCCCCCATCCGCAAAATTGCTAAAAGAAAAATCAAAAGGTAAAGGAATGGAAAAGGAAATTCCAATCATAACAATAAATGCATGTATCTCCATTTAAGGCTATGAACTCTCGTTGGAAATAGAACAAGACTTGTTACGTCAAGGTGACTTTGTCAGGGCTATGGATGTTAGCAATTAGCAGAGCAACACCATGAGGACGTGATACATTGACCTGGACAAATATTTTAAAATCCCAGATCTATAACAACCTTGTAATTTTGGATGTCACTTAAGGTTTTGAATGAAGTTTTAAGGAGCTAACCCCATCATCTTGACCCTTCATTTCAACTAGTGAGTTATGTAGGCTAGGGACTGGGCGGATGTGGGGTTAAGACCCAGACAGAGTTATTTTTTAGACCGATCGTCAAATAGAGATGCTTTCAATGAAAAATGGTCATTGATTCTCCCATAGTTCCTTATAATTTTAACATCTAACTCACAAAGATTCATCACTTCGCTCAGTATCAACCCTCAACAACTCCCCCCAAGTTCACGAAACTTGGGGACCCCTCCTTCTAGCCATTGCCTTGAGGTTTTGGTTTGTTTTGGTTTACATCCAAGTATTACACTTGAAGTTTCAAAAATCAAAGGCCTTCATACTTATCCATTTATTCTATTTTTTCTTGAGACTTTTAAAGCTTAAATCATGCTAAAGGACTCCTTAAGTTTTAGATTTCCAAACTCATCAAAATATACTTATCTTCCATTTCAAATCAAACTCCTTGAAACCATTTTGTTTTTAGTCACTTGAAAAGTCATTCGTGACTTTTCAAATCATCTTTTTTTTAAGATTTGTGAACATTACACAAATTCCACAATGATTAACCTCTTAGATCCTTGTGAACCCTTTGTAGTGTTTTTTTAGAAAATTGTTATTCATCCCCGTGAAAATTGTGCAAATTTCGGATAGATCCTTTTGTAGCAAACATGCAAGTACTTTTCATTACTCCAAGAGATCACATTTATGAAACTTGTGAAGACCTTGGTCATTTCTAAAATTGTCTTTGCAAATGTCACGAAGCACATCAACACTATCCAGAGGATCACATTACGTTGTGAATGTTTTCAATGAATATATTTCCAAGATTTGTGAACATTTTTCCAAAGTCACAAACACCATAAATATTCACAAGAATCGTAAAGATTCTTGTTTTGTAAATCTATAAAGACTTTGAAAACTCAAAACGACCATCTTTACAAAATTTACTAAGTCTATGGTGATGTTTCAAAAAAGCTTCTTTTGAAATTTTGTGACAACCCACCTTGCAAATTCGCTAAAATCCCAATATTAAATTATTTGGGCCCCTCAAAATCCACTTCCTACATTCAAATGCTTTCACTTCCATCTACTTATTACATTTTCCCTTTGGTCATTCAAACTTTACCATTCTTTCACAACTATGTGCCTTTGCCTGCATCTACCACATACACCATGAGTAGCTCAAGGAAATGTTCACAATCACTCAAACAACATCAGATCCCACATTGACACTCAATATAAGGGTAAGGTAGGTCAATGTATCTCTTTATAACTTTGGATTATTTCATTTGAATGCTCAATCGAATTCTAATTGTCTAGCTAGATAAGGTTCACTTTCTTTCGAATAACAAAATGGGCAACTCACCTTTTTTCCCTCATTCAATGCTCTGAACTTCACAATAAAACCCTACTGATTGCAATTTCAAACAAAGCTAGTACTACCAAGCCACATTTTTTTGGTTTCTATTATGTTTTGAACACCAATTTTTCTCTTTTGAACAGACTGAAATGCCAAAGCGAAATATGGAATTTGTCCCTTGCCCTAATTTCGATCTCATTGCGAACGATTTCATATCCCATTATATCATTGTGCCTCTACCTATGGTCAATTATGAAGAAAATGGAATGGTAAAGATTCCCACAATTGTTAACATTCATACCATTTTCAATTCCTTAAATTGTTATTACCAAGACTCACTATATGGAGGTTTGCACAATGATCCCATGTTCCTTGACCCAACTACCCATCCAACCATTCACCCAAATTGTACACCCCATTCGAAGACTCTATTCCCCTAGCTTGGAAATTGTCACAATTACAAAGCGCAAACACATTCGAACAGTGGAGTAATGGGAAAGTTACATTTTCATTTGCTAATAATGTTGATATTTAATATTGTTTCCATGGGTGAGTTGCAGGTTAGATTATGGCTCATAGAAAGCAATGCAAGAAGAAAAAAAATATTCAAGAAACTCTCCAAGAAGGAGAGGCGTCAATATACCCTAATATCAAAGAGGCCCCAAGCCTATCTATGAGGACAATGTGTGAAATATGGGTTCAAATAATAATCCACATCGGGGGGGGATTTACCAAATGTTCAAAGATGAATCCTATCCAGAACCTTTTCTGCATTCAACTAAACACGACCCTGACCCTAAGGTATTCTACAACATCAAGAGATCCTACCTACACAAGGTCACAAGTAGACCAATTGTCATTCCATGTGCAGATATTATCTCTTGGTTGATTTATCATGCCGACATTAAGAATAGGTTAATCAACGATGGTCAAGGGAAAGCTATTGCGTCCTTTCAACTTTCCAATCTAAAAACTTATTACAAGTTTGTAAGACTTGAAGTCAGCATGACCAATGATTTGGTTTCACAATTCACTAAGAATAAGAAATACCATGAAATTATGAAATGATGGTGGTGGGAGTAGGAGAAAAAGCATTTAGCAGCCAACGTTTCGAAACCATATAGATTTTTAATTGCACTAATAAGAAGGTCGTATGGTGAAAATGATGCAATACACTTCAAAGAGTTTTGGCTCTAGTTGTTATACCACGTAGTAAAAAATGGAACAATATTCAACTAGTCAAATATCCTATCCACAACCATGAGAGATACCATTTCAAGTAAAAAGTATCACACTTTGGGAAATCCCCCATAATTCTTCATGCCCTTGTATCTATTGTATTTTTTTTGTTCTTCAAATAGTTTCCCGGGGATGGGATGGAAATAGAAACCAAGTGACTGACCAGTTCACATATATTATCAAGATTTATGGGAGCACAATTACATGCAAAACTACACATATATTAGAAACCATTTCATAACCCCCACTTACACACGCATCATCTGCAACCCAGCTTCATGTATGTCAGAAGAGGCCATGCAAGTGGTTGGTACATTAGGAGATTGGTACGTAAAGGAGAGTAGCATGTAAATCATAGTATTCAAAGCCATCAAGCCTCCACACCTATTTCCTAGATTCATCCCAGACAAATTGGCACGTTGTGAAATAACCTATCATGCTTATCATTTTGGATTCAAAGCCTTGCTTATCAAAGATGACAAAGTTTTGGCCTCCGCTTCATCTGTACATATGATCATATGGCATAAACCATGTTAAGTTTTCCAAGATAGAGGGTGAAGCGTTCACATCATATCACTTCAATGAAGAAATATTTAGAAGGAATGATCTCATAAATGTGTTAGCGCAACATTCCTCAATGGTCAAATACTTGTGGCCCAAAAAACATTAAGTATAGCAAGAAGAATAAATTTATAGAAGAGCCACATCCTATGAGGAAGTACTAGCAAAAACTGGTCATAGGAGAAAGGCATAGAAGGAAAAGAAAGGACAAGATGAAGAAAATGAGAAGAAGGAAAAACAGGAAGCCAAAGCTAAATAAGAAGAGAATAAAAGAAATATGGATAAAGAAAATAAGAAAAAGAAAAAATATGAATATGAGCAGAGGTTACAGGAGATCCAGTAAAAGGAAATCTAGGAGAAAAATTAAAATAAGACCAAAATGCAACACAAATTCAATAAGCAGAATAAGAATGCAACAAAAAAGTCCAAGATGTGCAACATCTAACACACATATATGAATATCTTGTTAATCCCTCAAATATTCAAATGCTCATTAGAGGGCACTTACCACCCTCCGATCATGTGGATTCGTAGTAGTTCATATGGTTAGAAACATCCTCAAAAGAAGTGGCTAGCTTGAACTATTCAAAATTGATAAGAAAAATCAAAGGTCATCAAGTAGGCCCATAGAAAGAGAAAGATAAATGAAGGTTGAGACTTCATCATATCCAATGAGGTAATCATCACAAATACCACAGAGACCAACCTAGTGATTTCCACCGCTGGAGTTGCTTTCTCATAAACTACCCTAGTCAGTGTCATGAAACTGAAGAAGGAATTCGTTGAAAATAAGAAGAAGATAGACCTCCTGGAGAATTAGATGGTGTGCTTTAAGGAATTTGGGGGTAATCCAACTAAACTTGTAGCATATGTGCTTGAGTTTGTTGATGTTTTGGTAGCATCGGACAGGTACTTCCACATAGGCATGTGTTTTGCATGTGGAAGTAGTTGAAAATATTCTAGTTTTGAGTTTACTTTAGTTAGAAGGAATTAATTAAAGTAAAATTGTGTTTATTAGTGAATTGAGTTATTTAAGGACATGCTTAGCATGTACCGTATAATCTAAATCTTAATTGGGTGTGAAAAGTAATCTCAACAGTGGATCACTTTGAAGATTAGAAATAAATTGTAACTCGTGATTATAAAATCAATGTTGGGGTATAGGAGAAGTCACTTTTGATGAGAGATCAAAGTTAGAGACTTGGTGAGAGACCAAGGTAAGGAATTGTGTGAGATACACTTGTAAGTCACTTGGTGAGAGACCAAGGTAGGGACTTGTGTGAGATACACTTGTGAGAGACTTGCTGAGAGACCAAGGTTGAGGATAGAAAAGGACTTTTTCTAGTAAGGACTGTAAGAGAAAAGAATGAATTTTTCTTACACTAGAGTGAGGAGATATCATTGACTGGGTGAAGAGAGTTCATCCAAGTGTTGATGAGAAGTTTGAATCACAAAGAACTGTAATTCAAGATCTTGATAGGTGGAGAAGGAAATTCATTTAGAGGTCATATAGGTCAAGGAGGAGAGAGAGCAGAAGTAGCCACAGGTGGGTTTCAAAGGACGGAGACCAAAGAAAAGAGAAGAGTCATACGGAGGTTGTCATACGAGATTTACGTACACATTTGCAAGTCTCAAAGGAGACAAGCGCGGATATCCGCAAGTCTGAGAAGAGAAAGGCGCAGAAATCTGCAGGCCAAATAAGGGAAATTCATGAATGTATTGTGAAACGTGTTGATACAAGGTCGTACAGAAGCACGGGAGTTTCCAGGTTTGTCTGCAGTGTATAATTCTCTCAGTGGGACATTATCCCTATTATGGGAGCCCTTATTTGACCTTAATAAAAGCAGGATTGGACTGGTTTTCCCTCTGAGGTTTTTCCATGGGTTTTTTACCCAAAATTCTTAGTGTTCTTATGTGCTTTATTTGGTTCCCTTGTTTATGCTTTTGCTACTTGTTTAGTTGATTACTCAGTTGTGCTTTTAGTAGATAAAGTGATTTTATCTTTGAGTTAACTATCGGGTTTTGAGTAGAGTGGTAAAATATCAACATGGTATGAGTGCATACCAAGGGTTGAGTCCACTCAAGAGAGAAAATCGGCATGGTATCAGACTCGAGGCTTTGAAAGAAAGAGGGAGACTAGTCTCTAAAAGGAGGAAACCAAGAGGATAGATCTTATCGAGTAGATAACCAGCAGGGAAATCAAATGACATATTTTCAACAACGGTACTGGGAAGAACATGTGTTTTTGCAAGTATATAGAGGCATTTGTGAGTCTCAGAGGAGACAGTCATGAACATTCACGGTTCACAGAATGACAAGTCGTGGATATCCACAGGTCAAAGAAGGACAAGTCACGGATAGGTCGTACAGGACAGTATAGTGTAGTTCCATCAGAGGGTTATCAAATCAGATCTTGAATATGGTGAACACATTGAAGATTGAGATCAGGTTAGAAAGGGAAACAAACTTCCAATATTGGAAGGCAAGGATTCTTCTTTTATTAGAGGAGGATGACCTCAAATAGTATGTTGAGGTTGTGGTTGCAGATCCTATGGATCTGCAGGAATTGGTAGTTCACAAGAAGAAGGAAGTGAAGGTCAATCGGTTGTTGCTAGAATCAGTGAAGGATCACTTGATTATGCACATTTCTAAGAAGAAATTTGCCAAGAAAATGTATGATGTTTTGGTGAGTCTATACCAAAACTAGAATACAGACAGATTGCTAGGATGTCCAGTGAGGATACGATTGTGAATTATCTTATGAATATTACACAAATATGAGATCATCTTGTAGTGATTGGTGAGACAATACATTATGTCAAGTTGGTGAATGTGGCATTAAGAGATCTTCCCAAGTCTTGGGAAACTTTTTTGCAGGGGATCTATGCACGAGAGACAGTTCCTGGATTTGATAGACTATTGATTGATTGTATTTAGGAAGAGATTAGATTAGAGTCCAGGGATGGTTTGAAAAGGAGCCATGATGAGAAATTTTCTCTTGTCAGTCAGGAAAGGAAGGGAAAGTTCAAGAAGATTTCCAATGGAGAGTCGACCGCTCAATATGGAAAGGAGGATATGAGAAAATTCAAGTGATTTGCATGTCACAAGTTTGGACATTATGCAGGGCAATGTCCACACAAGAATAAGGGGGGAAACGAAATGAAATCAAAGGTAGTTGCGTCGGAAAAGGCTCAAGTGGATGAGTTTTGAAAGAATTTTGAATAGACAAAGTTCTTACTTGTTTTCCATACTTCCATGGGAATCATATCAATTTATGTATGGTTGATAGATAGTGGAGCCACATGTCATATGACAAGAGCATGAGAGGTGTTCGAGAGCTTCACAGAGTCTCACTCAGAGATGCATGTGGAATTTGGTATGGGGACCAAGCATGCAGTGAAGGGATTTGGAACATTGTCATTCCAGATAGAGTTAGGAGGCACATTGAGAGTACAGGATGTGTTATGGGTGCCATAAATCAAGAGGAGTGTGATCTCAGTCTCCATGATTGAGAAGAAGGTATTTGACGTAGCGTTCCAGAATGGAAAGGTGCTTATCATGCCTAAAGGATTTAGCTCAGAAAAAGTCATTGTCTTTGGAGTTAAAGAGAGAAACTTATATGGGCTAAAGGGCCAACATATGAGAGCAATTGCCAGCAACATAGTGACAAAGAACATGGAGCATGTAGCTCTGAAGGTTGAACAACTTAGAGGGAGTCAACTTTTAGGTTCAAGTGGGAAGGAGCATCCTTCCAAGTAATCAAGAACGAGTCATTGTGTGAGATGGCCATGTAGGATGCTCAGGTGCAGGAGACTTGTAAGAGCATGTTCAGAGGTAGTAAGTCTTTAGAGACAGGTCAGACCATCATAGCAGGGATAGCTTATGTGTCAGAGGGAGTAGCCAATCGGGTGTATTGGAGATCAGGCATGTAGCGGATATGGTAGCAAAGATAGATAAAAATCCAGGTGGGAGAAGTACATTCCTCGCTAAGAGGGAGTGTTTATGTTTTGGTAGCATCGGACAGGTACTTCCACATAGGCATGTGTTTTTCATGTGGAAGTAGTCGAAAATATTATAGTCTTGATTTTACTTTAGTTAGAAGGAATTAATTAAAATAAAATTGTATTTATTAGTGAATTGAGTTATTTAAGGACATGCTTAGCATGCAGCATGTAATCTAAATCTTAAGTGGGTGTGAGCAGTAATCTCAACCGTAGATTAATTTGAATATTAGAAATAAATTGTAACTCATGATTATAAAATCAAGGTTGGGGTATAGGAGAAGCCACTTTTGATGAGAGATCAAAGTCAGAGACTTGGTGACAGACCAAGCTAGGGATTTGTGTGAGATACACTTGTAAGTCACTTGGTGAGAAACCAAGGTAGGGACTTGTTTGAGATACACTTGTGAGAGACTTGGTGAGAGACCAAGGTTGAGGATAGCAAAGGAATTTTGCTAGTAAGGAGTGTAGGAGAAAAGAACTTTTGCTTACTCTACAGTGAGGAGATCTCACTAGTTGGGTGAATAGAGTTCATCCAAGTGTTGATGAGAAGGTTGAATCACAAAGTATCGTGATTCAAGATCTTGATAGGTGGAGAAGGACATTCATCTAGGGGTCATACAGGTCAAGGAGGAAAGAGAGAAGAAGTAGCCACATGTGGGTTTCAAAGGACAGAGACCAGAGGGAAGAGAAGAGTCGTACAAAATTTTTCATACGGGATTTCCGTACACATCTGCATGTCTCAGAGGAGATAGGCGCGGATATCCGCGGGTATGAGAAGGGAAAGAAGTGGACATCCACGGGCCATAGAAAGGCAAGTCACGGATGCATCGAGAAACATGTTGGTACAAGGTCGTACAAAAGCACAGGAGTTTCCAGGTTTGTTTACAGTGTATAATTCTCTCAGTGGGCCATTATCCCTATTACGGGAGCCCTGATTTGACCTTAATAAAAGCATCATTGGACTGATTTTCCCTCCAGGGTTTTTTCAGGGGTGGTTTACCCAACATTCTTGGTGTTCTTATGTGCTTGTTTTGGTTTCCTTGTTTATGCTTATGCTCCATGTTTAGTTGATTACTCAGTTGTTCTTTTAGTAGATAAAGTGATTTTATCTTTGAGCTAATTGTCGGGTGTTGAGTAGAGTGGTAAAATATCAACATGGTATGAGTGCATACCAAAGTTTGAGTATGCTCGAGAGAGAAAATCGATAGAGTTGTAGATGAATTAAATGTCATATGGAGAAATTTGTATGAAATAACACATAAATTTTAGAATATCATTTGTGAGCTTATTAATATCTATGATCATACATATTAGTGGAGATTATATCAGCAAAATCTACAAATTCAATTTGAGACACTCAACATATGGGAAACTGATATGTGAAACATCCAACTAGAACTCCCCCTACTAGGCACTAATCAAATGTTCAACATGGAGATTAGGTTAAGCACCTAGGGAGCTTCTAGTCAATGGGTGTAGGAAGATGTAGATGAAGAATTTTCCAATGGGAAAACACTATGGCAGGTAGTAGATCATGTCACCAATAAATACATCTTGCCAAAGTTCAAAACAAAAGTTCAAAGCATGGGAACACTTTTGACCGCGGGATGAAGTAAAGAGTTAGAATATCACATTGGAGCTATGGAGTGGACCATCCTTTCTATCTCCAATGTCAACATCCCAAGGCTTAAAACACACATGGAAGATTCAACTAGGAAAATAGGATTAATTGAAATCTTGTTGAAAATTTGGAAAAAAAACATTGAAAAACTAAAACAAAACCTCACCTCACTCAAGGTTACAATAAAGCAACATATGTTCCCTTGTGATAATGTTATTAAAGAAACTTTATTAGCATAAGAACATTACATAAATAGTCATATAGAAGAAAATAAAGAGTTACACAAGATTCCAAATTGCAACTAACTCTTGAATTTATTGTAACTAAATCTGATTTGACGACTTATAAATAGGATAAGAACCAAATGAAAGAGGCTTTTGTTTGTTTCACTTTTTGTAAAACTCCTTTATAGAACTTTAATTAGGAGAAGCCATATTTGGCCTAGATATTTTGGAGAAACGAACTTTGCTTCAAATGATACAAGTGTGTGGAATTTCTTTTATTACCTTGCTAAGCGTTGGAGTAGTCGTAAGAATGTTTCTTTACAATGTAGATTATTCTCTTCTATAAATAATGCATTTTTATTTCTTTTTCTCTCAAATATGTGTCTAAAGTAGTAAGCATGGGACCGTAATTAGTTGTTTAATTCTAGGTTGTTATGGGTTCTACATCTAGTTGTTTACATTTTTGTTTTTATTGACTTGATAACTTTATTATTAAAGATAGAAGTAGTTATATATTAGTTATATATTTGGTGTTATGCTTACTTTTCTTAGTTACTCTCTCCTATCCAGGAAACCTTATAATTGATTTGTACTTTACATAAAGAATATAATAACACATATAGAATATAATAACATCTACATCTGCATTCACCATTGTAGGATTTAAACCAATCTTTTAAAACCTGGTAATGGTGGTTGGGCCAAAATCTGAATGGGATCCCTATTCCAAATAGTGCGAGGTATAATTGAAACTTTCCACTCGGGAGAATTCATTGTTCTTGGGCATTTATCCCTTTCAATATGTGGTCATCTAAGGTCATCTCAAAAAGGATCTTCACATTGATCATTTTTAGGTCACGAACTTCCAACACATCTTTGGAGGTTTTCCCATTCGTTTTTTTCAATTATAGCACCATAAGAAGAACATAAGGACTTGGTTACAAATTATTTTCCGAATAAGCTAACTAAGACCATAAACGAAGCAACAATCTTAAAGTTATGATCCCAACAAGGCTCCCATTTTCATACAAATCAACCTCATCGACCAGCATAGTGTGCACACTCAGCCCTAACTTCCAATCAGTTTATGGAGTTCAACGGTAGAATGGAATACAAAGATATTTATATACACCTTATACTTTAGTAAAAAACATGGTTGCAAAAAGGAAGAAGATAACATGGACCAAGAGGACTAAGTCAATGATGTAGGAAAAGGACTTGCATGGTTTTTTATGGGTTAAAGCAATTCTTGTATTTACTTTCCTTATCAATAGAATTCTCACTAAGGAAATGGAAGGAAAAACACTCGAGGAGCCCTGGACAAAGAGGAAGCCCAATGTAGCACAAACCAAAGTGTTTGGTCCGACTTGCTACGCTTTTGTTCCCAAGGAGTAGAGACCAAAGTTTGATGATAAAAGTGCAAAGGGAATCTTCTTGGTTATCATCTAGAAAGAAAGGTTTATAGAGTATATCATCCAACTTCCAAGAAATGGATATTACCCAAAATGTGATCTTCAATGAAGGAGACACAAATCTCAACTTTGGTAAGATATCGGAGTATGCTTGGTTTACTAATGGTAAGAAAATTGTTGATGAATATGATGCAAATAAGGATATTTCTCAATCATGTTCCCCACAAAGTAGTGTTATTAATATTGTATTTTATAATTCTAATTCTGACAATAATTCAAGAAGACTGCCTTCATTCGTTGAACTTGTATGTGACCCAACTACATCCACTTATGTAGAAGAGCCTTCTTTACTTGAGGAGGAAAAACCATTGTCAAGGAAGAACATCAAATCGATTAAGGGTGCATAGAGACACTTTCCTGCTACAAAAGGAAAGAGTCCATCCAAGTACAAGAAGAAGACTCCTCAAGCCAACTTCACTTTCTTAGAAAAGGTTGATGATATAGTTGATCCTTCATCTATTGAGGACACCGTAAAATACCAGCATAAGTTAGTTATTGGGTGCAGATGGATCTTCAAGGCCAAGTTGGTACATGATGGTATAGTGGGTAGGGATAATGGAATAGTTGTAGCCAAGGACTATGCACAACAATATGGAATAGACTATGGGGAGACATTTTCCCATGTGGCAAAGATGAATTCTATATGGAGGGTGCTTGGATTTGTTTCTCTACATGATTTGGACATCCATCCTTTGGATGTCAAATCAGCTTTCCTCAATTGTACATTTCCAAAGGAAGTCTATATGGAGATATCACATGGTTTTTCCATGAAGGGAAAATGGCACTTGGTATGTAAGTTGAGGAACCATTTGTATGGTTTGAAGCAAGCTCCTAGAACAAGGTACTCAAAGATAAATTATTATTTTTTGCAATGTGGCTTTGTGAGGTCTTTTTTGAAGACAAGCCTTTATGTAAAATATCATGATTCTCGATATAGTATCATTGCTCTGTATGGTGATGACATGATTATTACTTGGAGCTATATGTAGGATGTGGACAATTTGAAGGCGGGGATGAAGAAAACATTTGAGATCACTAATATGGATCTTCTTCATTATTTTGTTGGGGTTAAGGTCGAACAAATACCATGGAATGTATTTTACCAAACAAAGTATGCTAGAGAAGCTCTAGTTTTGTTGTATATGCAGTGTTGTAACCATCCCCCGCCCCTATGGATGCGGGAGCTAAGGTATCAACCTATAATGGTGAGGATCCATTTGATCATACCTTGCACGGGAAATTGATAGATAATCTCATTTACTTGAAAACTACACACCTAGATATTTCCTTTATTGTTGGGTTTTGGTCTAGGTTTGTGTTTGATCCATGATAGTGACACTCGAAGATGGCAAAGAAG
This sequence comes from Picea engelmannii, assembly GCA_009831015.1. Lineage (NCBI taxonomy): Eukaryota > Viridiplantae > Streptophyta > Pinopsida > Pinales > Pinaceae > Picea > Picea engelmannii. Next base: position 95,115 of record ML814785.1, on the reverse strand, counting down.
ATTTTGCGATACCTAAAGGGTATTGAAAACTATGATTTTGAATACAAAGGTTATGTCAACTCTTGGAAGTCAATTGTTGGATATTGTTTTATCCTTGGATCAATAGTGATATCTTGGTGCAACAAGGAGTTGTTGTTGCAATGTCTTCGAAAGAGGCAGAGTAAAAAGATACAATGAAAGATGCTTCTGAGACTATATGGATGAGGAGGGTCCTTGTTGGTGTTGGCATTGATAAGAAGAGTCCCACTACTATATTCTACAACAACTAGAGTGTCTTGAAGATAGCGAGAAATCGTGTATTTTATGACCACACCAAGCAAGAGCAAATCCATTTTTCCAGGGTGGACTTAGTTTATAATCCCGTGGAGAATCAATTAGTTGGCATATTTACCAAGCCACTTGGTCAATACAAGTTTTAGAGATTCAAATAAATACTTGGAGTCAGATATCTAGTGAGGCTCGCAGTAAGAGGAGGTGTTGGACGGAAATGATTTGCCACTTGTAATATCGTTTTTGTACATTAATTGTATCTTTTTTATTAGTTAGTAATACTTGGACAACTTTTATTAGTGTCAAATTCCACCTTACTTAGTCATAGATATTTTGGAGGATGTGGTCAACATTGATTCTCTCGTCTTCTTATAAATATGTAGATACATCAATCCTTAGTGGATAATGGGTGAGGTATTATTTTTTAATACAGGGGAAGTTTAAGGGTACACACTACCCAACATAAGAGTGTTATGTTTTATCCTTGATTGATTGATTTCTACTACAATTCGTCAAGCTTTCCTCATTTATCTTTGCGTAGAAAACTAACACCAAAAGATTTGATAATCTTGAATTTGGCCTTGAGGTGCAAGTCCCTAGGTTTATGTGATAACATCCTCTTTCAATATAGTACTAACGTTATTTGTGCCATGCCATATTGGCCCTCTATGGCTTACAATTGGTATTTATGTAATGTTTTACAAGTTATTACTACAATGGCATATCCCTATTGTGGGATTTCATTCCACATTAATATTGTACTCTATTATTTGACTCTCATAAAAACACACTATAGTTATTGTTCAATTCTTTGATTTGATCCAATTTCATCCTCAAATGGGGTTTCGACATAGCATTTGGAGGGTTCTACGATTTTTCTTGTAGTGATGGCTCTTAATTATAATGAATGAAGTAGAAAGGATAATTAGCAGGGGTTTTAAGAGAAGTATTGAAAATATCTAAATATATTTTTCTAAAGTTGATTGAATTATCCTTTCTTAGAGTTGTCTTGAAATCCACCCCTCTAATAGTTTAGCATGTGGTCATTTGAAATGAGAGACAAAAAAGTAGTGGCCTATAGGTTTTTTGTGTGGGTGAGAAGTCATAAAGCTAAAATGTATTTTACTGCCTTTATTTTACAAAATGTTGCCACGATTCATTCCTAAATTCAATTGGTTTTGAAGGGAGAGGTCACGGGTGCAAGTCTCGATGGGTTGGAAATTATCCATATTTACAAAAAGAGGTTCACTAGGGTCACATGGGTGACTATAAGGAATTAAAAGGGCCTTAACATCTCAAAAAAAAAATGGAATACAATCAATTATTTGATAATATTTTTGCTCGTACGAACATTTCTTTTAGCCCTATTTTTTGCTTGGGAACGTCTCAAATTCTACATTGCATCCATAAGCATTTAATATCAAGTTAAGATCCCTCGAAGGAAGGGACTTTTAGCCAAAGTGTGAGATCATTCATCTTCTAAAATGGAAATATTACAAAATGTTTTGTTTTGAAATCTCATAAGCTTTAATGGACTTGACTTTGGTGTATAGAAGTAGAAGGTGAAAACCATTTCAACTTACAGATACCTATGGAGCATAGCTACTTTAACATTGAAGAGGAAGAGACCAAGCTCGAAAGAACAATTGAAATTTAGGCCAAGCTTGGCCAAGTAACAAAGTGTAAGGAACACACTCATAAACATGAAGCAATCATGACTTTGATGTTATTATTGGTAGATGGCATAATGCCACATTGTGAAGAATGGATTTGAAGTGTGGGACACATTAGAGAGTTTGTACGAGATAACCAACGATATGTGGATGATGCATCTTATGATTATGTTTTATTCTTTAGATATGCAAAGAGGTGCTTCAGTTATGGACCACATGACAAAATTGAAGAAAAATACAATGCAGTTGCATGTAGTGGGAGATTTTTTTCCTGGAAAAAGAGCTAGTTTTAGTGACTCTCTAAGGTCTCCCCAAGTCATATTGAAATTTTGTGACAATAATGAATATTATCTAAGTATTTTCATTAGTCACATTTGACAAAAATTTTAGTTTTTTTATCTCAAGAGGACCAAATACACAAATAGTTCAATGAAAGACAAACATCAAGCAAAGCATTTGTGGCAAAGAAAAAGAATAATGATAAAAATAGGCATGAAGCCTCTTAAAAAGAGTAGAAAGTTTGTTTTTAATGTAACAAATGAACATCTAGGGCACATCAAAATAAATTGCTACATGAGAGAGCATGACTTGGCTCAGAAAAGAAAATCCAAAAATGGACATTTTGCAAAAAAACACAATGATAAAGAAACCTTTGTACTTGTTTTCAGTAAAAGTACATCATTGATCATATGGTACAATGATTCACGAGCTTCAAAGCATATACTTACTAGAAGGAATGGGTCGAGGAACTTGATCACAAATCTATTCAAACCAATATAGGAGATGTTGCATCACATCATGTTCAAGCACTTGAACATGTACCAATCAAGTTTAAAGATTGAAAGGTATGAAAAGTTAGGGATGTTGTGTGTTTCCATGATGAACCAGAATCTCTTATCACTTGATGAAATGGAAAAACAAGGCTTGAATATTGAGCTTCATAAAGGATAGTGTCTAACCAAAAACATGAACAATGACAAGTTTATTGCAACTAAAACACAAGATAGAGAACTATACAAGCTTGATACTACCAAAATAAGACAAAGAGATACAATAGTAAATCGTAATACAATAGTAAATCGTAAGTCTACTAACATCCTATGGCATCTCAATTTTGGACACTTTAATTTTGCATATCTTGATTACCTTGGCAAGAAATAAATGGTTCAAGGATTGCCCAAGTTTGAAGGTGGGAAGAAAATTTTTGGGGTGAACCAACCTGGTTCACTAGTTAAATATCCCAAAATACTTGGAACACAATGTAGAAATCCATATAGGATAATAAATTATATATTAAATGATAAATGTACAAGAATATGAATTAGATATGAGAAGATATTACAATGAAAAATGAGGGCCTTATATACCCACACAGGGGTGCCCTTTCATGAAGAGATGAGTCCTTTCATTAGGATGTCATGACTCTTCATTATTAATTATTATTTATTATTTATTTGTATTTATTATTTATTATTATTATATATTTATTTATGTTACATTGTCTTCCCCTTAAAAGTGTTGTCCTCAAAGCATAATTATTGAAGGCTTCCCCTTAACTTTTGTTCTAGCTCGCACTGCCTTCTCAAGATCTTGTGTGCTTGTAGTTGTGATACTCGACGAAACAAGATGATATAACCTTTGAATTCCTAAACTGGTGTGTTCATCTTCTTGGGAGTGATCCATCCCAAATCTACCTTCATTGGAACTATTTGATTATCGATTGTTCTGACATGGCTTCTCATTTCAAGCTTCCATACAAGTTGTCGATTTTGTCTTTGTTCCTTTACAATGTGGTGGTTTAGTTGAGGGTAAGAAGAACATTGTTCATATTCCTCTTGACTTTGTTGTTGGTCGTGACAACTCTTGTGATTTGGGTGATGATAAGGCACATGAATCTCTTCTAAATCTTGTTTGTTGGATATCTCTTCAACTCTTGATACTATTGTTAATTCAACTAGATCAGTGTTTATTTCCTTCTTTGAGGTATGTATTTTTTTAACTAGAAACTTCTTAATTTCAATAGGTTCAGGCATTGTTTCTTCACTAGTCATTGCCTCTTTACTGGTAAATTGTTCTAACCTTTCCTTTTGTGATTTCTTCTCGTTCTTCAACTTCTTGATTTGTGCAACCAAACTTTGATTATGGTTCTTTAAATGAAAATTCCCTTCATTTTTCTCTGATAATTTCTTAATAAGATTTGCATTTGTTTGTTCTAACTTTTTATTTTGATCTTTTAGGCGAGAGATTTCTTGATTTCGTTCTAGTAAGGTCTTGTCATATTTTTTCTCTCAACTTTAATTTGTGCATGCAACTCCTCATTACGTTTTGCTTGGAAATAATACAATTTACTCTTAAGTTTCTCCATGACAACTTCATTTTGTAAATTTCTGTCTCTTTATAATATGCTAGTTCTTCTTCCAATTTCTTGTAGTCATTTTGATATTCTGTTGTAATGTGCAATTAAAATTTTGATTTCTAAAGGATTCTTGAAAATCAAACACCAATGCACAAAATGGACATTTTGCCAAAAATGTAGGATTTTTGTAGTTATCATAGTTTACTTCGTACTTCTTCGAAAGTAAGTGAATGAGTAAATGAACTGAAAGAAAAAGATCCTCAAATAATAAAGCATGAGGTTAAACATCTCAAGGCCTTTCGTCATCATGCTCATGCAATTATTTATGATTTAAAATGACACGTTGTAATGTATCTTTGTTGGATAAAACACTCCATCAAAGACATATGTACTATGTAATCAAAAAAAGCATCAAATCATACTCAATAGAAGTGTATGTTTGATGAGGAAACCAAACCATTTCAAGATTATCAAGTTCACATCAAACTTGAAAGGAGGATGGGTGGAGATTCATCTGATATTAAACTTTAAAGGTACATGGATGAAGAATCTTCCGGTGCCAAACTTGAAAGGAAGATGGGTGAAGAATCTTCTAGTTCTCAAAGTTCTCAAGTGGAGAAAAAGAAGCCCATGTGGTATGTTCTCACAATGGAAGATGGAAAATTAGATGAGTCGCCATAGTTGGACAAATTAAAGACAATATATGCTTTGAAAAAGGAAGAAAAATATGATTGGCCTAAAATAAAATGGCCTCAATGGACATGATCACTCATGAACCTAAGGCATTTAAATAAGCTCATGGATAGTAGATTTGGCAAGAGGCTATTAAGATCACATACATAGTTAGACCACCTCAACCATTTTAGGGTTCTATAAATGATGTAATGTATGGTGAAATAGGTGAGAGACTAGTACCTCTATTCAACGTACTTGGGTAGCCTACCTCAAGCTAAGCCTTTGATGTATTGTTGTAGCATCATTATTGATAACATATGGCATTGATTATTCTCTCCAACATATCTTGAGTTTATGTACATCTATAATTAAAAGATCGTGGCAAGCAAGTATGCACCAAGGAGAACACACATAGGACTACATTTAACTCTGTGTTGGATTGAGAAGACGGCATACAAAAAAGGGACAAGTATGCATACACTTTATTAGTTTATTATACTTGTAAGTTAGAATTAAAGGGTTTTAATCAACGTGATTAAAACTAGAACAAGCCAAGGGTCAGACCAACACCAAATCAAGACCCACTATAAAATAGGGCTGAAGCATTGATCAACTAAAAAATACATAAAATATGTAAATTTTAATACAAAAAATATATATTCATGTACATCAACGTAAATCCAAACCTTTAGACACCAAATATGTAAAATGTGTCCATGTATATAGCATGTAAGGGTGAATGTATCAAAATGGTACCAAGTGTGATACATATTTGAAACAAAATACATAAACAAGAAAGCTCTAAATGGTCTCCAGAGTCCAAGAAACATTGTTATCACTGAAATTTCGTCTGCACATGGCGACAAGAACTCCACATCATCAAAACAACAATGAAGTCATTCGTGGCACTGAATTAAGTTCACAGCATTCCAGAAGGGTCAAAAACTATACAAAGTAACCAAAAATGGAAGGGCGCTTTATAGCAGCTTGGTGCGCGCGCATATGCGGGGGACAAAAACATGTCTCCAGCGCATGCGCGCCCCGACGCGCGCCTGTCAACATAAAAAGCCGCGCATATGCTAATACGGCGCATTAATTGCTTAAGTCGGCCTCTCGACCGCCTGCGGACCGGCCCCCAACACGATTTGACCCTCAGATCAGGGTCGGCTCTGCAAATTCGGCGAATTAAATGACTTAAGTGAACCGTAAACAGGTCTGTGTTTACACCGGAAGCTGGTTACGTGACCGCCTGGAAAATGCTATAAATAGACGTGAAGACTCATTGTTTCAGCAGAGAATCCAAAGCAGAGTTACGTTGTCCAGATGAATCAGAGCTTAGCCTTTGATAACCAGTCCATCAGCTGTGTAATCCAGAGTTCTCTCACCACTCATTTCTGTTCTGTTCATTTTGTAAGGAAGGCATTCCGTTGAGGATTTCCGAAGGACCTTCCGCTGGAGGGAAGAGGAACCATTATCCCTTTCTTCAGCATGTGCTATGGTTTTCGCTAATAGATCAAGCCTTGAAACCATTGATGACTCCCTTCTTTCATATTTGACGTTTTTGTTTATTTTTCGAATTGTTATTTGCTCTCAGCTGTTAGTTAGATTGTATTTAAATTATGTTTTCTGTTAACCCTTTTTGCTCCACAGCTCATCCTGTTCTGCCTTGCTGAGCCCAACAGGGCAT
>ML814785.1:70994-84025 GCA_009831015.1 Picea engelmannii | reverse complement strand
AAATGTTGCAGCAACCAAGATCACAAGAAGAAGCACCATGCACAAGAACACAAGAAGTATCCTGGGAAACCCTTCTCAACAAGGGAAGAAAACCCAGCCAAATCCTTTTCTATATTCCTCAAGAGAAATACCTTCACCACCAATATAAACCCTAGCACACAAGAGGTTGCTCAAACCCTAGAACTCTAGCGCCCAAGAGAGGTGCGCACTTTTCTCAAAGAAGTGTACTTGCTAAAATTTCCAAACTCACATGAAGGATATATTTCCTCAATGGGGAATTTACCTTTACTTATACTAACCTAAACCTGTCAACAGAAGTGTCTATTGGCACAACAGGGCCAACCTCACTTAGCTTATAATACAATTAATATTAACCAGATTAATTATCTTTTACATTAATTATCAGTCACATTAAGGTGGGGCTGGCCTGTACCCTTTACATTACAATTAGGGTTATAGGAAGATCTGGCTCTTGAACAATATAGTAAGGGATCTGATACACCCACTAGTTTTCATCCACTAGGGACACATTCATAAGTATGTTCATGTCTCTGGCTCACTGCATTACACAGAAGAACCAGATCTTCACACGTTCACATGTGCTTGTCCACAGGCACATCCACTCTACATATCTTCTTTCCCACTGCCTCACACACGAGAATCATCTGGACTTTCTCGTCAACTCTGTTTCTCAGAGGAGGCTAGTACATCATCTTATTTTTGTTCACATGACGATGCACCCAGCACTTTGGGATTTCACACGTTCACCTTGTGCTCAGCGACAGGCATGTCTAACTCAACAAATCGTATTTCCCACTGGATAATCATCTGGAGTTCTTCTCAACTCTCTGAATGAAGGAGGTCATCTCTACGTTCCAGCTCTGTCTCAGGTAGGAACCACGTACCCTTCTTAGGGGATTTCTCTCAGGTTTGTAAGCTGGAGAAAGACTCACGTAGCTGCAATGATCCACATCTCACAGGTTTGTAAGTTGGAGAATGTATTACATAGCTGGAATCATCAACACTCCCTCTCAACTAGGGAGACATTCTTTATCATGCCAAGTCTCACACGGATGTATTTTGAATTTTGTCTTGGTTGGAGTCATCAATACTCCCTCTCAACTAGGGAGGCATTCATCACCAAGTTAGTTTGGTGAAGATGTTTTCAATATGCTCATGTGTAGGAAGGTATTGCATGTGTACGACCTTCCTCTGCATAATATCTCTGATATAAGGATATTTCATCCCATCGTGTTTTGATTCATCAAGAAACACTGGGTTCTCAAGAGCTTTATACACGGCTTTTGTTTATCATCATAGGATCCATCTCCTGGTTAAGTAAATCTGTCAGAAGCTTGTGAAGCCACATTGTTTCGCATACTCACTACTATATACTCTGTCTATGTAGTACTCAAGGCCACATAGTTTTGTTTCTTGTTGCATCAAGAAACCATGGAAAACTCCATGGTCGAACATCAACCGGATGTGCTCTTTCGATCCACTGTACTTTCTACTCAATCTGAATCGGCATATTCTACAAACTCAAGTTCACACTGGAGGCATATCTCAGGCCATATCCAACAGTGCCTCGTATATATCTCAATACATGTTTTGATGTTGTCTAGTGAATCTGTCTCGATTGACTCATGAAATGACCAAGCACATTCACTACATGGCATGAATCAATTATAGTGTTAACCAGATACATCGGTGATCCAATCAGTTGTGGATCAGTCTCGTCTTAATCATCATCAATATTTTTCTTTAAATCCATCATGGTGGATTTTGCTTCCTGACATGCTAAACTTCTTTAATCCTTTCACTATATATTTTCCTTGACTCTGGAAAATCTCATCGATCCTTTGTCATACTTCTAGTCACAAGAAGTAGTGCATCATACTCAAATTCAAGGATTACTTGTATCCAACAACAAGGTTTTCTGAATAAGTCATCAAAATCAGGCTCTCGTCACCAACACTATAATGATATAGGTTTGGATCGGCAATCACTCTTGCTGAAATCCAAACTCATCAAGAATTTCTCTATCTGATATAGTTTCCAACTCATGGATGGTAGTACGGATGGAAGTGTATCGGGTTTACTGAATCTAGTGTCTCATCATAGACAACTCCCTATGTTTGTGAAAAACCTTTGGCTATAGATCTCGTTTTCTATTTCTTAACACTTCCATCAGCTGCATGTTTGATCTTATAGATCCACTTGGAAGGTATCACAGACTTCTCTTCTGGTTTCCTGAATAATATCTTATGCATCATTCTTTAAGATATACGGGTATTCTTTTGTTATGGTATCTTGTCATACATGTTCTCTTGTTGCTTCTCTAAGAGGCACGGCATCAATGAAGTGGCTCATGACTAAAGGATAGCTCGAAAATCTCTTTTAGTTTTGCGGGATGTGCCTTGAGAGGCTTGTATGTTTCTTTGTGTCTTGCAGAGTGAGTCTAGGTAGGCCTTTTATGCCCTACTGCAATATCTCTGAACATATCAACTAGAGCAATTGGATCAACTGGAATAATGTATTACTCCCTCTAAACTGTTGAAGGGGGAGAAGGTATTGTCTTACTGTTAATCTCCATCTGAGATTCTCTGGATTTTTGAAAGACTATCTCTTCTTTAAGGACAATGTCTTTGCTTGTCTCAATCTGTCTCTACCCAAGGATGTCGATCTGGAATGTTTTTTAAGATTCACTGTATCCTTTCTTTCTGAAGGATCTAGCTTGAACTTCTTCTCTTTGGGTACATGAAAATACATTGGGCACCCAAATAACCTGAAGTGTTCAATCTCAAGCTTCACTTTGGTGAAGGCTTCTATTCTGGTGAATACTCTTGTTCTGAACATATACTGTGCCATGCATGCTTCTGCCCATGGAATCATAGAAAGATTATGATCGTGCATTATTGCATTAATTGTCTTAAGGATGGTTCTTTCCTCTTTCTCAAATAGTTTTGACTCCCTCTGAAGGATAAGCATATTCCTTTGTTCTTAACCTGTCTGGAACAAGAAAAAACAAGAGGAACCAAAACAAGAATATCTCCTAAAGGAGAATAATGAGTACATCTCTAGAATCAAAACAATTTAAGGATTGTTGTCACGGTTACAACACCAACTTGTAATGTAGCAAACTTTAGGAATATAGTTAAAGGAATGGCAATTACAACAATCAAACCTTGAGTCTTCACTTCCAGTGTGTTGTTCCTCTGAATGTACTTAGATCCCTCTGGATCCAAGACTTCAGCAAAAGGTTCCTTCGTCCTGCAATTACCCTCATGACAATGATACAAATAATATATATACAAGTGCATACCTGAGGGTGTTGATATGATTTCTCCAATGGCAAATGGATGATCTTTGTCCTCTGACATCTTCATGAAGGAGGTATGTCACAGTGACACATTTTTGTATCACCCACAATAAGTCTTTCTTTGAAGTCTTGTCTTCCAGGAACTTGAAGTTGCTTGATCCATCAAGTTTATCTTCCATCATAGTTTTGTTCATCATAATTTTATATTCTTCACAACCCTTTGTCAATTGGGCTAGAAAACCTAATGGCCAGGCTAGGCTAGCACTTTTAGGTTTTGTTGGACTTATCACTGCCAACAATAAGCCTTTGAAAGATACGAGAACAATGGTGCATTGAAGAGCTCCTTCAATGAGTTTGTAGAAACCCTAATACTAAAATTTCTGCAAAAATTAGCGAAACCCTAGAAACCCTAGGGCCAAAACTTCAAAATGCTCGAAATTTCACTCTAAGAGTCTCTGCATGTGCGTTGGAGGAGGTTGTAGTCTCCCATGCCAAAATTATCCCCAACGTTCAAATATTAATGGTTGAAACACTTCATAAAGGAGGGTCGTACGGATTTTTCTGAAAACCCTAGAAGGGTCGTACGGTTCTGCAAGAGGTGAGAGAAGACTTGGTGGATGCTTGTGCAATGGGTTCTTTCAAGACCTATGCTCTGATACCATGTTGATTTTTCAATAAGCTAGGTTAAGAATTAAGTTCATTCCATTTTTATCATTTAACCATAACCATAACCATAAATGTTGCAGCAACCAAGATCACAAGAAGAAGCACCATGCACAAGAACACAAGAAGTATCCTGGGAAACCCTTCTGAACAAGGGAAGAAACCCCAGCCAAATCCTTTGTTATATTCCTCAAGAGAAATACCTTCACCGCCAAGATAAACCCTGGCACACAAGAGGGTGCTCAAACCCTATAACTCTAGCGCCCAAGAGAGGTGCGCACTTTTCCCAAAGAAGTGTACTTGCTGAAATTTCCAAACTCACATGAAGGATATATTTCTTCAATGGGGAATTTACCTTACTTATACTAACCTAAACCTGTCAACATAAGTGTTTATTGACACAACAAATCCGACCTCACTTAACTTATAATACAATCAATATTACCAGATTAATTATCTTTTACATTAATTATCAGTGACATTAAGGTGGGGCCAACCTGTACCCTTTACATTACAATTAGGATTACGAGCAGGTCTGACCCTTGAACAATATAGCAAGGGATTTGATACACCCACTAGTGTTCATACACTAGGGGCACATCCATAAGGAGATCCATGTCTCTGGCTCACTGAAATACATAGAAGAACCAAATCTTCACATGTTCACCTGTGCTCCTCCACAGGCACGTCCACTCTACAGATATTCTTTCCCACTGCCTCACACGAGAATCATCTGGAGTTTCTCATCAACTTTGTTTCTCAAAGGAGGCTAATACATCATCTTCATTTATGTTCACATGACAATGCACCCAGCACTTTGGGATTTCACATGTTCACCTTGTGCTCGGCCACAAGCACGTCTAACTCAACAAATCACCTTTCCCACTGGATAATCATCTGGAGTTCTTCTCAACTCTCTGAATGGAGGAGGTCATCTCTACGTTCCAACTCTGTCTCAGGTAGGAACCACGTACCCTTCTTAGGGGCTTTCTCTAAGGTTTGTAAGCTGGAGAAAGAATCACATAGTTGCAATGATCCACATCTCACAGGTTTGTAAGTTGGAGAATGTCTCACATAGCTGCAATCATCAACAGATACATGAACACATGTTTTGCTACCACCCAATGCACTCTCTTAGGCTCCACCATGAACTGACTAAGAGTGTTGACAGCAAAACAAATATCCAGTATGGTATTGACCAAAAACATCAATGAACCGATCAACTGATGATATAAAGTGGAATCAACCAATTGTGATTCAAAAGCATGAAGCTTCTTCCAGTTAGTAAGCATGGGTGTAGTCATGGGCCTACAATCCTCCATCTGGAATCTCCTCAGAATGTCACAAGCATACTTCCCATGTCCCGATAAGATGTGTTTGTTGATGATTGCAGCTATGTGAGACATTCTCCAGCTTACAAACCTGTGAGATGCTGACTATTGCAGCTATCTGAGACTTTCTCCAGCTTACAAACCTGAGAGAAAGCCTCTAAGAAGGGTACGTGGTTCCTATCTGAGACAGAGTTGGAACATAGAGATGACCCCCTCCATTCAGAGAGTTGAGAAGAACTCCAGATGATTGTCCTGTGGGAAAGGTGATCTGTTGAGTTGGATGTGCTTGTGGTTGAGAACAAGGTGAACGTGTGAAATCTCAAAGTGTTTGGTGCATCGTCATGAGAACAAAAATGAAGATGATGTATTATCCTCCTCTGAGCAGAAGAGTTGATGAGAAACTCAAGATGACTCTCTTGTGTAATGCAGTGGGAAAGAAGATATGTTGAGTGGACGTGCATGTGGACGAGCACAGGTGAACGTGTGAAGAAGTAGTTCTTCTATGTAATGCAGTGAACCAGAGATATGGACATTCCTATGGATGTGCCCCTAGTGGATGAGCACTAGTGGGTGTATAAGATCCCTTGTTATATTTTCCAAGAGTCAAACCTGCCTATAACCCTAATTGTAATGTAAAGGGTACAGGTCGGCCCCACCTTAATGTGATTAGTAATTAATGTAAAAGATAATTAATTTGGTTAATATTAATTATATTATAAGCTAGTGAGGTCGACCCTGTTGTGCCAATAGACACTACTATTGACAAGTCCATTTTAGTAAAAGTAAAGGTAGATTCCCCATTGTGGAACCATATGCAACACACAAGTTTGGAAATTTCAGCAAGTACATCTTCTTGGGAAAAGTGCGCACCTCTCTTGGGCGCTAGTCTTCTAGGGTTTGAGCACCCTCTTGTGTGTTAATTCTTATTGGTGGTGAAGGTATTTCTCTTGAAGAATATAGCAAAGGATTTGGTTGGGTTTTCTTCCCTTGTTGAGAAGGGTTTCCCAAGATACTTCTTGTGTTCTTGTGCATGGTGTTTCTTCTTGTGATCTTGGTTGCTACACATTATTGTTTATGTTTAAGACAAATGCAAAATTGAAATGAACTACATGCTTAACCTAGCTTATTGAAAACTCAACATGGTATCAGAGCATAGGTCTTGAAGATCCCATTGCACAAACACTTTCCAGCCATTCTCTCTCACTTATGTAGAAACCATACGGCACTCCTAGGGTTTCCAGAAATTTTGTACCGCCTACTCTTCTGAGGGTTTTCAGCACTTAAAACTTAGACGTTGGGGATAAAAAGGACATAGGTGTGTACGGCCTCCTTCAGCGCACCTCCAACAAGTCTCAGATTGCATTTCCAATCATTTTGATTTTTTGGCCCTAGGGTTTCGCCAATTTCTGCAGAAAAGTTCAGAATTGTATTTCTGCAACTCATTGAAGAAGCTCTTCATCTTACCAGGGCTATCATATTTATCAAGGATTATTGTTGGCAGTCACAAGCCCAGCAAAACCTAAAAGTGATAGCCTAGCCTAGCCGTTAGGTTTTCTAACCTAGTTGGCAAGGGTTTGTGAAGATGAGAAAAATCATGATGGGAGGCAAGCTTGATGATTCAAGCAAGCTCAGTTCCAGGAAGACAAGACCTCAAAGAAATGAAGACATCAACATCTCAGCACTCTCAGGTATGGTCCCTATCAATGACAACGCTTGGCTAATTGATAGTGGTGCCTCCAGGCACATGACCGGTCTTAGAAATCATCTAACACATTTCGTTGAGAAAGAGACACATCTACATGTTGTTCTTGGAGATGATGCCAGATATAATGTGAGAGGAGTTGGAACTTCTACCTTCCAACTAGATTCAGATATGCAGCGTAAATTAGAATAAGTACTATATGTACTCGGAATGAAGAGAAACATTGTCTCTATTTCGGCCTTGGAAGACAAAGTCTACAAAATTACTTTCTCAGAAGGAAGAGTTCTTGCATGGCACAAAGACTCTCATATAATCTCTTCCAAGGTAATTGGTGTCTGAGAAAACATATTGTACAAATTGAGCATCAAACCAATCCAAGCCTTATTACATGACACTATCAGCTTGAGTGAGTTATGGCATAGAAGACTTGCTCACATTCATTATAGAGCTCTTCCAGCTCTAGTGAAAATGGTAACAGGTCTACCAAAGATACAGATTCAGCATAAAGGTGTTTGCAAAGGTTGTGCCCTTGGCAAAAATGTTAAAGGATCATTTCCAAACAGTGACAATAGATCCGAGGAAATCTTGGACTTGATACATTCAGACGTATGTGGGCCAATGATTGTTGCATCTCTAAATGGGTACTTATACTATGTACTCTTCATAGATGATCACTCCAGGAAAACTTGGATTTACTTTCTAAAGAACAAGGATGGAGTCCTTGCAAAATTTCAAGAATTCAAAGCTCAGATTGAGAGACATTACAGTTGGACATAAAAGGCATGCTTGGCCCCGACAAACTCTACAAGAAGCAAAAAGGCATAGAGCCCCACAAGGAATAACCAGAGAAAGCAAGAGACCAAAGAGATTCTCAAGCTACCTTTCAGCCATGACCCACATTATTGACTCAAAGCCAACTTGTCATGGAGAAGCTTCAGGCGAACAAGACTGGAAAGATGCCATGACTAAAGAATATCAATCTATATTAAAAAATGATGTATGGGATGTTGTTCCAAGACCAGAGGGAAAGTCCGTAGTGACTTCCAAATGGATTTACAAAATCAACCATGTTGCTAATGGAAGCATTGAAAAATACAAAGCAAGATTTGTGGCCAGAGGTTTTTCACAAATAGAGGGAGTTGACTATGACGAGACTTTTGTACCAGTAGCCTGATACACCTCCATCTGATCTATCATTGCACTAGTTGCTTCCATGGGTTGGAATCTACATCAGATGGATGTAAAGACATCTTTTCTCAATGGTGAAATTGAGGAAGAAGTTTATATTGATCAGCCAAAAGGTTTCATTGTACACAACGAAAAATATCATGTATGCAGGTTGAAGAAAACCCTATATGGTCTAAAGCAAGCACCACGTGCTTGGTACGAGAAAATGGATGGATTTCTGATGAGTTTGGGCTTCAAAAAAAGTGTTGTTGATTCAAACTTATATTATCACATTGATGGCAATGAGTGTCTGATTTTGGTCTTATATGTGGATGATCTTTTCCTCGTCGGTTCAGAGAGACTCATTGTTGAATGCAAATAAGCATTGACTGTTAAATTTGAAATGAAGGATTTGAGCTTGATGCATTATTTCTTGGGACTAGAAGTATGGCAGAGAACAGATGAGATTTTCCTAAGTCGAGGAAAATATACTATGGAGATACTGAAAAATTTCAGTATGACAGAATGCAAATCCATGCCTACTCCAATGGTAATGGATTTAAAGAAAATGAGTGATATTGATTCAGGAGATGTAGATCCACACTTATACTGACAGTTGATTGGATCTCTGATGTATCTGGTTAACACCAGATCGAACATTTTCTATGCAGTAAATGTGCTTAGCCAGTTTATGAGCCAACCGAAACATACACACTAGATAACTTTAAAACATGTATTGAGATACTTATGAGGCACAATTGGTTATGGCATGAGATATGCATCCAATGTGGACTTGAGCCTGCAAGGATATGTCGATGCAGATTGGGCAGGAAGTGCAGTAGACAGAAAGAGAACCTTCGGTTGTTGTTTCACTTTAGGATCGGCCATGGTTTCCTGGTGTAGCAGAAAACAAAGCTTTGTGGCTTTAAGCACCGCAAAGGCAGAGTACATTGCACTAAGTGTGGAAGTTTGTGAAGCAGTGTGGCTTCGCAAAATTCTGACTGACTTGCTCGATCATGAGATGAATCCTACTACTATTCATTGTGATAACTAGAGCTGTGTAAAGCTCTTTGAAAACCCAATGTTTCATGACAAATCGAAACACATTGAAATCAAGTATCACTATATCAAAGACATGGTGCAGAGGAAGACAGTACACGTGCAGTATCTTCCTACTCATGAACAGATGGCAGATATCTTCACCAAACCACTTGCCAAGACAAAGATCGAGTATTTCCGTGAGATACTTGGCCTGATGGAAAATGCCTCCCTAGCTGAGAGGGAGTGTTGATGATTGCAGCTATGTTAGACATTCTCCAGCTTACAAACATGTGAAATGTTGACCATTGCAGCTATGTGAGACTTTCTCCATCTTACAAACCTGAGAGAAATCCCCTAAGAAGGGTACGTGGTTCCTATTTGAGATAGAGCTGGAACGTAGAGATGACCTCCTCCATTCAGAGAGTTGAGAAGAATTCCAGATGATTCTCCTGTGGGAAAGGCGATCTGCTGAGTTGGACGTGTCTGTGGTTGAGCACAAGGTAAACGTGTGAAATCCCAAAGTGTTGGGTGCATCATCATGAGAACATAAATGAAGATGATGTATTATCCTCCTCTGAGCAGAAGAGTTGACGAGAAACTCCAGATGACTCTCCTGTGTAATGCAGTGGGAAAGAAGATATGTTGAGTAGACGTGCATGTGGACGAGCACATGTGAACATGTGAAGTGGTTCTTCTGTGTAATGTAGTGAGCCATAGATATGGACATCCCTATGGATGTGCCCCTAGTGGATGAGCACTAGTGGGTGTATAAGATCCCTTGCTATATTTTCCAAGAGTCGGCCCTGCCTGTAACTCTAATTGTAATGTAAAGGGTACAGGTCGGCCCCACCTTAATGTGATGAGTAATTAATGTAAAAGATAATTAATTTGGTTAATATTAATTATATTATAAGCTAGTGAGGTCGGCCCTGTTGTGCCAATAGACATTTATGTTGACAAGTCCAGTTTCGTATAAGTAAACGTAGATTCCCCATTGTGGAATCATATCCAACATACAAGTTTGGAAATTTCAGCAAGTACATTTTCTTGGGAAAAGTGTGCACCTCTCTTGGGTGCTAATCTTCTAGGGTTTGAGCACCCTCTTGTGTGCTAAGTCTTATTGGTGGTGAAGGTCTTTCTCTTGAAGAATATAGCAAAGGATTTGGCGAGGTTTTCTTCCCTTGTAGAGAAGGGTTTCCCAGGATACTTCTTGTGTTCTTGTGCATGGTGTTTCTTCTTGTGATCTTGGTTGTTGCAACATTATTGTTTATGGTTAAGACAAATGCAAAATTGAAATGAACTACATGATTAACGTAGCTTATTGAAAAATCAACAGTGTCCAAGCTCCTGCCAAAACTCCAATCCCAAATAATAATGCATCAGTCCAATACCAGTCATCTCAAACTCTGGAGAAAGACTCTCTTTGCAGCTAGTGATGAGTCTCTCAGCCCCTGTAATGAAAAGATCATCAACATATAGAAATAGTGTGAGAGGATCCTCTCCAACCACAATGAAGTATAGGTTGGGATCCGCCTCACTCTTCTCAGAGCCCAACTACTCCAAGTAGGCATCAATCCTAGAATGCCAAGCTCTAGGAGCTTGTTGCATCCCATACAATACCTTCTTCAGTCTCACATGAGACTCTCTCCCATGCACCTCAAAGCCCAATGGATGCTCAATGTACACCTCCTCTTGTATGAGACCATTCAAAAATGCAGTCTTCACATCCATCTGATGGATCTTCCAACCCATCTCTACTACAATAGAGCACACTGACCTAATCGAGGTATATCTAGCAACTGAAGCGAAGGTCTCATCATAGTCAACTCCCTCAACCTATGAGAACCCCAGAGCCACAAAACGAGCTTTGTACTTCTCAATGCTGCCTTCAACAGCATACTTGAGTTTGTAGAGCCACCTGGAAGTCACCACTGACTTCCCCTCAGGTCTAGGAACAATCTCCCAAACATCATTCTTCATGATGGAGTTGTACTCTTCCATCATGGCATCTCTCCAAACATGTCTGCCAGCAGCCTCGTCGAAAGTGGAAGGCTCAAACTCCCTTATGTTGCTCACCATCGAAATGTAGTTGCAAAATATCTCAAGAGGTTTACTCCCCCTCACAGCCTGCCTGGGATTCCCCACTGAACCATGTGCCTCCCTCAAAGTGTCATGAAGCCACTTGGGCTTCCTCCTCTCTGAAGTAGTGTCCCATGGAGAGGACTCTCCCTGTTCAACCCCATCACCTGAAGACTGTGAACCTAAAGTATAATCTGGAGAACTCGATCCTGAAACCTCTGGACCAATAACATTTGATCCTGACATATGTGGCCCTGTAACCTATGGTCCAGTCGTCACCGAAACTGGTGGACCTGAACTCTGTGTCACTAAAGTTTGTTGTGGACTCACCTGAATCTGAGGTCATGACTTCTCACCCCTCTTAGTCCCTCGTGACTTCTTAAAGGCTCCATCCTCCTCAAATCTCACAACCCTTCTCAAAATTGTCTTCCTCAATGAAGGGATGTATATGCGGAAAGCCTTTGAAGTCTCACTATACCCAACAAAGATCCCCTTCTCTATCGTGGGTTCTATCTTTGTCTTTTTCTCAGAAGAAACATGTGAATATGTAAGGCACCCAAAAATCCTAAAGTGCCTAACATCAGGCTTCTTCCCAGAGAAAGCCTCCTCAGGAGTCTTGTCCCCCAATGCTCTTTGTGGAATCTTGTTCTGCAGATAAACTGCAGTATAACATGCCTCGACCCAAAGAAAAAGTGGCAGGCCCTGATCATGCAACATGGCTCTCGCAGCCCCACTATGGCCCTGTTCTTCCTCTCAACAACCCCATTATGTTGTGGGTTGTAAGGAACAGTCAAATCTCTCTCGATGCCCTCTCTTGCACAGAAGTCAATAAACTCCTTGGAGGTAATACTCACCCCCATTCTTTGTCCTCAGAACTCTGATTTTCCTACCAGTTTGGTTCTCTGCAAGAGCTTTGAACTCTTGGAACCGATTGAAGACTTGTCCTTTGGTCTTCATGAAGAAAATCCAAGATTTCTGAGAGAAGTCATCAATGAATATGACATAGTATAAACAACCAGTCAAAGATGCAGAAGACATCGGACCAAATATGTCAAAATGAATCAAATCAAGTATATATATTGCTATGTTGTCACTGCTTGGAAAAGCAATCTTGGTGTACTTTCCCAAAGCACACCCCTTGCACAACTCCTGGTGCTTTGTATTGAACTCTGGAACTCCAATCACAATCTCCCTCATTATCCTCAAAGCCCCATGATGCAAATGGGCCATCCTCATGTTCCATAGCTCACAAAGATCATTGTTGTTGGTAGAATGAAATAATACACTCGTTGGTTGAAACATGAGCTTGTATAGCTTCTCAAGTCGAGTCCCAATCACTTTGGCAGAAATGATACTGGACCCCTTGGGAAATAGGAGCACTTGTCCATCACGGAACAACACCTCATAACCCCTCTCCTCAATAGAAGAAATTGAAATCAAGTTCTTCTTCAAGGCAGGAACATATAGGACCTCTCTCAACAACATGGGATGTAGAGACTCCCTCTGAAATGATATTGTCTGTAATGATCCCAAGCCATTATGCAAGGATCATCACTGTTTTGGTGTCTTTTTAAAACTTTTTCTGAGTGAGGTATTTCTTCAAACACTTTGTTGATCTACCTTTTAGATGTGTTTATATGTGTGTATGCAGCAAATAAAAGAAAGAGATAACCATGGAACATACCTCAACCATATGCAATAAGATAGACAAGCCAAAACATCTCAA
>ML814785.1:52059-64403 GCA_009831015.1 Picea engelmannii | reverse complement strand
GCAACGAAACCAAAGCCAACCTGTGCGGAATGGCTCATAATGATGGAATATGATCATCAATGCAAGATGGACCCCACAATGCCTCTCAAATACCCCTGTACTCGCTATAGCATCCATCTGGCTACTCTGGTCATCATAAATCTTTGTCCTGTGATGATGTCCCAAAGTGGGGACATTACATTGTCCCACTACCAACTCCCTTGACCACCCGGTCGTCTCCAAACACTACCTCAAGATCACCAATCTGTGTAAGATCTGTCAACTGCTCACGAACACCTGTAATATGGCGGGGGGCACCATTGTCAATATACCACACATTGGAATGAGTGGCTCTAGTGGAAAGACATACCACCAAGGAAAACTCCTTATCGAACT
Source organism: Picea engelmannii (assembly GCA_009831015.1). Lineage (NCBI taxonomy): Eukaryota > Viridiplantae > Streptophyta > Pinopsida > Pinales > Pinaceae > Picea > Picea engelmannii. The sequence continues at coordinate 64,028 of ML814785.1, read as the reverse complement.
TGGTGGAGAACTCCTCCACCTCTATTGAAGTTGTTGTCTGCTTCTTCTTCTTATTAGGACATTGTCGTGCATAGTGCCCAAACTTGTGACATGCAAAGCACTTGAATTTGTTCATGTCCTTCTTGCCTTCACCCTTCAGTTTGTTTCCTCCCTTAGGACCCCTTTTGAATTTATTCTTCGTTGTTGGCAGCAAGAGCCACATTCTCCTCATCGTGACCTGTAGATTAACTTCCATGCACATAACCTCTCTGGGTCTCCTCCCGAACAAAATCATCCCAAAGACTTTCCCACTTGGGAAGGTTCTCCCTAGCCACAATGCCCTCAACAAAAACAGCCCATTGTTTGGAAACTCCATTCAATGTTGTCCTCACAAGTTCACTGTCAGCAATGGCCTCCCCAACAGCTCCAAGTTCATCTCTTACCTGTGTCAACCTGGTAAAATATGTGACCACATTTTCAGCCTTGGTCATTTTAATGCTTTTCAGTTTTTCTCTCAAAACCATCGTTTGATTCTTATTTGTACTCTGATACAACTTTGTCAAGGACTCCCACATCTCATAGGCATTTATCTTCCCTGTCACATGAGAAATCAAATGGTCCTTGATGGCATCAAGGATAATTCTTTTAGCCTTGATACTCTTCTTGGTGTAAGTTGTTAGAAGAGTAACATATGTGGGTACATTGACTGGGTTTGTTGTGGAGTTCTCAACAATATCTCATAACTCACTTTCTTGCAACAGCAAGATCATCCTCTCATTCCAAGCACCAAAGTTTATTGCCCCATCAAGTTTGTCCTCAACCCTTAAACCAGTAGCCATTGACCCTTTTCTGCTGAAAATGAAAATTCAAACTTATGTCCGGTGAAGTAACTTATGTCCCCTTTTTCTGACTTGCTGATATAAATCTATCTTTCTTTAACTCAGCTCTGATACCATGTAAAATTTTAGACCCCACCTAGTTTCAAGTCTCCCTGATTGTTATCAGTGTTTAATACCCAAACCCAGTTTTATGACAGCCATAAATAATCAGCATGTAAACATATTTTTCAGAACTGAAACATGAGGATTCTGAACAATAATAAATGAAGAAATTTAAAACATATCAGTAGCACAATATTCAGAAAATTTGCACAAAATTTTTTGGTCTAACAGAGACCCTCGAAAAACCCACAAGGGGAAAACCAGTGAGAGAGGGATTTTTATTATTCAGAGCTTCAGAAAAAAATTTATTTACAGCAGATTCATCTTCAGAAAAATTACACGAACTTATCTCAGAATTTCTTTATCAAAACTCCTTCAGAACAACCCCAAAATTGCTCTTCGATTTCTGTGCCAAAAATCAGTACAAGTGTACGACTGTCACAGCATTAATTGTTGTACGCACTGTCTTGAAATCTGTGCCCTTTTCTGAGTTGGCTATACGAAATTTATAGCAGAATCGACACCTTGAAAATCGTGCCTTCACCTCGAAATCTATGCCCAGAAAACTGAGTTGTACAACCCTTGATTTATGCCAACAGTACAAAAATCTCTCCAAAAATTTGTGCCAACAGTTGCCTCGATTTTTGTGCAAGTAAAACTTGTGTGGCAGCCTTGGAATGCATGTCAAGCTCCTCAAAATTATTGTTGTTGTCCTCCTCTATTTCTGTGCATACAAAAGAATGGTACAACCTCTAGAAATCCATATTGTACGACCTCTAAATATTGTTGTATTGTTACCTCGATTTGTGTGCTAGCAAGCTACCTTGGAATGTGTGCCTTAGCTCTGCAAATAGCCTCCTTCCTCAAGCTCGACTTCCTCTCTTCTTGGTCTCTCAAAAGAATGAACAACAACCCTAGAAGGGTGCGCCCTCCTACCCTAGTCGACCTCATGGAGGTAGGTGAAGAGTCATCTCATCCAACAATTGAGATTAGATGAGATCAAGGGTGGAGATTAAATCACTTAAGTCACCCACTTTCCCTAAATCCAAAAAGTCACATTTTAATTTACATCTCATAAATTAAATGACTAGGGTCCACATTAGGCACTTTCTCACCCCTTAAGCGCCTAGGTGATGAGAAACACTTGCCTAGGTACTTTTTAATTATTTTAACAGAAACCATGATTGGAAAGTTGCTATGAACCACACATGGGATTTGGTTCCTCTTCCTTCCAATCGGAGCAAGTGGATAGCTAAGGGCTTCTCATTTGAGCATTCACTTCACCAAATCCATACAGACATCTACATATTCATCAAAACCTTCACCAAGCATAAATTTGCATCTTTGCAAGATCTCGTGGGAGTTAAGGGCACAACTGCATAGTAATTTCCATAGTCAGCATTGTCTTTTGAGGGGGGGTTTCCTTCCCAGTGGGTTTTCCCTCTTTCATCATCTTCCAACTGTTTTCTTTTTCATAGATGCATATGTACATGGGTACCTAACATGGCTTATTGTCAGAACCCATTCATTGTATACACCCTAGTTGTGCTTCAGGGGGGGTATTGGAGTATACATGCACATTTCCCTAGTACAACATGTTTCCTATGTTCTATAGTCCATGTATGAGGGTGCACTTGGTCTCACTTGGTCCAATATATTCTCCCTTGGATGAGAATATTCTTTCTCTAGACAAGGGCGCACCTCTTCTTGAGTCATGCTTCAATGATACTTCATTTACACTAGTGGGGTCCAATCTTGCATGCCTACCTTGGAATCATCACCAATTCTTGCATGCCCACCTTGGAGTCATCACCAGGAGTGCACATTACATGTGCATGAGGCTAGGAGGGTCCATTCATTGTGCATGCATGAATGTAACTCAATCCACTTGTTCATATCTAGTTAACTATTGACTACATGGCCATGTAACTAAGACTAGGTGGCAAATTACTATTGTTTCAGTTAGTGCATGTCCATCTAAGCTCTAAAATCTCAACTATGGTGCATTAGCTCACCATGTAGCCTAGAGATCTTGTGAATTATTCACTCATTCATTGTGGAATAGATTTTCATTCATTCTCTCTTCATTCCTTTTGGTCTCGAAGCTTGAAATTATTGCTTCTTTTTGCAACTAGATTCTTTTCTCAGGTTAGTCAACAATTTCACACTTCTTTGGTGCCTAATTGGAGACACATATGGGTTGCTCAATGAATCCTTAGAAATATATAACTCCTTAATGGAGGAACTAGATGGAGAAGGATGATATCTCTGATTTATGTTGGCTCTTCTTGACTCTGAGGGTCTTCCACAAGATTCCCTCTTTGAGTGATCTCTATGGTTTTCCACATCCTTCGAACCAAATCCATGCAGCCATTGTCTCTGCAATTGATTCAAGTTTTGACCCAATTGAGTATTTATCTAATGTTTCCTTTCCTGGGCTCTTATTATCTTTTTATTGTCAGCTTGACAGCTATGAACTTCAACTTTCAAGCTTCTCATAGTTTCCACCAAATTTAGAGGCTCATTTGGTTCCCTATGTCTATCAAATTATGTCTCTTCATCCCATATTCACATTCAATCCTTTAATAACGCAGACGTTATTTACGTCTGCTCTCAGGATCGTTCAATTCCTCATGCGAGCCGAATTAGCTCTTCTGATTCCATGCTGGAATCTCTGTTGAAAACCCGATCCACGGGTCCTTATTTCATCCACACGGTTCTCTGCACTTAACCGTGATCTTCCCCGATCTTAATTTCGGGTTTCGAGGTTTCGTGATCCCCAATGTCAACAGTTCTTGTCCTCTCAAACTCCCGAACTCCGATTTGCCGATGCGCTCTCTTCCGGTCTTAGCCCCTCCTGGCTATGTCCTGGTCCATGCGACCGTTATCCCATAAGACCGCAGCCTTATTCCTTTCGGGATTCGGGGTTTCACGGTCCTTGATGCCACAAACCTCTTTCCTCGTAATCTCCCGATCACCGATGAGTCAATTCATCGATATGCGCCTTTACGCCTTAGCCCTCCTGGCTAAGCTCCTGGCCCATATGACCACTATTCCCCGTTACCGCAGTCTTACCTCTCATCGGGGTTTTGGACATCGCAATGCCGAACTGCCTAAAACTTGTGCCCACGGGATTCCCGATATCCCGATGCTTGTCTCTCAATGTGGCTCTCCTATCGGTCCTTTCCCCAAAGGCCTCGATCACTGCCACGCGTCCCCTCAGAATGGACGGTCCTGATCGCCTCTCGCGATTTCGCGACTTCTGATGTCCCAAGCGCCTCGTCCTCAGGACTCGCGAAATGTCGATCTCCGATGCGTCGATATACTGACAGTTGGCCCCTCGATGGCGCTTTCCTTCTCCTCCGATAAGCTGACAGTTGGCCTCACGATGGCGCTTTCCTCCTTGTCAGGATTTCAGGATTCGCGATTCTGAAGCGCATGGACTCCCCATCCACGGAATCCCCGATATGTCGATCCCCGACTTTCTCCAGATCTCTGACACGCGTCCCAAGTGAATGGACGGTTCAGATCAACCCTCGTTGTTTCGAAGGTTTCAATGCTCCGATGATAGGAATCCTCTGTCAACTCCAAACCCCGGTAGCCGATATACCAATGGGTTACTCGATCCCCACCACGCGTCTCCTAAAACGGACAGTCCAGATCAAATTTCGTTGATTCGGGGCTTGAAGTGTCCCGACTTCCTCGACCTCGAGAATTTTGATTCCCCGAGTGTCGATATCCCGATGCTTGTCTCTCGTCGGGACTTTCACCTCGGCTATTCCCGATGGTAAACCTCGTGCAGCTCCTGTCCGATCTGACGGCTGACGGGTATCTGTGTGAACATCCGACGGTCCACAATCTCCCCTTCTGTGCGCTCCTCCTGTGCGTCTTCCTGGACGTAGAAACCAACGGTCCAGATCTCTTTTCTCCGTCGATCTGACGGTTGTTGTGCTCTCCTGAGCTTGCGCACTCTTTCTTCCCAGAATTGGAAGAGTTACAAGTTCTCAAAGACCTCGGCCTTTGTCCTCTTTCTCCTCTACGAACTCCTCACTCTGAGTTCTCGCCGTGCGTATGAAAACGTTTTCCCTCCTGAGCTTGGGTTCCTCAGAACTCATTCAAAGGGTCCTGTAGCTCCTGCACGCCTTGCAGTTATGACTGTGTGCACCGAAAGCACTCGCCCTCATGAGCTTCTCCTTGAATCCCCAAGGGACTCTTTGACTTATGCGCCTCTGCAGAGTCTTTACGCACACACAGTGTTGTCTCTCCTGAGCTTCTGACATGCTCAAACGCCTAAGGGATTTTATCTTTCTTCCCTTCTCCCTCAGACGGAGAATGTAATGCCCTCCTGGCTCTCTGTTTGCTCAAGCAACCGCTTGCTGAGCCTATCAGAGTGTTCAGCAACCCTACGAAGATCCTTCAGTGGACTCTTCTTCAAATCACAGAACTCAAAGAGTTCTCTTCTCCTGTGCCTGTATGCACACTTACTCAATGCCCACCTGGCAGAGTATCCTCTCAGAACTTCCAACAGTTCTGTACTTCTTCTGTGCACCTATGCACCTGCTCAATGCCCACCTGGCAGAGCTCTTCAGAATCCTCAGTGATTCTGGTTCTTCTTGAACTCACAGCAGAGTTCCTCCAAATGCACCACTGTGCATATACTCAATGCCCACCTGGCAGAGCTCTACAGAACTCCTCAAAGCTTTTGTCTACAACTATGTCTTCTCCTACACAGCCTTGCCTCCAAGGTGTTCAGCAACCTTGAGGTCTTCACTGAGTTGTTGATTCCAGTTCTTGTGCCGCAGCACGTCTTTGTATGAACCCGCAGTGTTCAAAAATGCAACCTCTGTGCACGACTATCAGAACCCGTAGTGTTCTGTCACACCCTCCTGGTATGAAGCCTCAAAGACCTCTCAATCCTGAAATCAAACACACTCCTGCAAATGCATGATAACAGCGTACATTCATAGCATACAATGGAACACTCACAGACATTCATTCAACACAGAATACATGTAGACAAAAACTGCTTTGTTTGTATTAAAATGGCAAATGCCTGTATTTACAAGGTGTTCCTGAGCACGGCTTGTAACAAGGTCTCGGCTCTTCTCTCTTATGCTCTCTACTCGCAGATTCTCTTCAACTACAACTACAACTACAACTACTACAAAATGAGATATGAAATCTCTTTTACCTGAGGGGGCTCTTCGAGCTCTTCCCTCCAACCTACCTACCCTATTCAATTGCATTGAAAGGGCTGTCTAGTCCAGCATCTGGATCTAGATCTCAGCCATACAAACATTAAAGGCCAATCTACCTAATGCCTACACAAAGGCACGGCTTCCCAACTCAACAGCTTAAACATTTAATTACATTCAATTACAAATTAAAAGATGAGGGTTGCACCTCTCTTCATCTTGAATGCACGCGCTTGACGTGGCTGGCTGGCTGGCTGGCTGACGTGGAGAGATGCTCCTGCATCATTTAACCTCTTCCTCATGATCAAAAGGGTCTTGTCCTTCCTCCATATTCTTTCTTCAAAAGCTTAATCATGATTCTAGCCTCTAATTGTCTCTGATATAGCATTGTATCTGCTTAAGTGTTCATACAATAAATCTATTATATACATTTCATTCCAAAAATATGCCAAAAAAAAATAGTAATGCACTCTGGGAATTATCCTCATTGACACTTTTTTTCAAATCAAGGATACAGACTCTTTTCTTCCCAAATTCTGGAAAAATCAGAAGTATTTTTCAGGAATCTAAATCTTCATATTTATTTCCCTCTAGAATAGATTTCCAACAATTGTACTCTTGTCCCATTCTGAATTTCGAGCTAAAAGTTATAGCTCCCAGATGTCCACTACTATTGTCCTATCTCTGCACCTTTTTTTAACACCGAATCTTTCTCTATATATTGGGAAACACCAATCTCATTCCCAACAAATCTGTTATGGGAAACACCAATCTCATTCCCAACAAATCTGTCATTTTCCTGATTCATATTGTAATTCTAATGACTAGCTAAACCCCACCCTAATGACCATTTTACTCCATCGGATGTGCTCCCAAGATCCTTTATAGAAGTTCTGATCGGATTCTTTGGCCTCATATAATGACCACTTCCAATCACTAGCTACATGACTATCCCAGTGACAATCTCTATCATTGACGTTCTGATGACATCCTCGATGATTTTCATATCCACATTTCCAATGACTACTTTTTACCTACATTTAGTCAATTTTTTAGCTTTTTCATGTAAATCTTCAATCACAAACCACTTATGCTTCTTCCATCGAAATTTCACTACATCTTGTATCTTAGAAATTCTTGATCATTGTTTTTCTATCACTATCTCAAAGACAATTTCAATGACTATTTCCATGACATTTTAATACTTAGTCAAATTTTAGGATTTTCCTAGAAATCTTCAATCAAAGCCCACCTATGCTTTCTCCTTTAGAATTTATCTACATTCTGTAGTCTAGAAATTTTCAATCATTGTTTCATGTTAAGCATCCAATGACTAAGTTCTAAAGGTGAAACACTAGTCAACTTTTCATTTTTCTTAGAGGATTTTCAATAAACATTCCTCATCATAAGTCATTAGGTATTCTACAGTCGGGATTCTTGATCTCCAACATGCTTAACAAAACCTCTCTAACTACTTGCATGATCATTTTTTATGGCTATTTCTAAGTGCTTTAACTGTTTAACACTTAGTTGTTTTTCAATTCTACACAAGAACCTTTCCCGATGAAAATCACTTGGCTTCTTTCCATTGAACTCTTGCTCCTCATACACATTGAACATACTTCTGATAGCCACTAACCAGTGACCATTTTTTATGGATACCTTCTATGCCTATATTTAAAGTGTTTTTAGATTTTACATTTTCCATTCATTTTCCAACGACATATCTCATTGGAAATTCTTCTATCGGTGATTGAAATTCTCCATCATCTCCGAGCCTTTCCAATAACCAAATCAAGGTTCATCCCAATGAATGGGTTCCTTGTAGCTTCAACGCCATATTTATGTTAATTAACATATCTAGGTACTTAGCCAATTCCTCTATTTTTTTAGTTTTGCCAATTATGATTTCCCATAATCGCTACTTTGACCCTGTAGTGCACTACAAGAACATTTCCCAACAACATTCATTGAATTGAAGGATTAATTACCCATCAAAAATCTATAAGAATTTGCACTCAATGAGGTTTGATACCAAAACCTCATCAAAAACCCATAGGCTTACATTATTTTACAAAGTGTAACCTAAACCTTATTAAATCTCCACAACTTCATTCACATTCCATGGTATTTTCATATATGGGCCTTCTCAAAGGCAACAATCTTGCACACCCAATGGATTTTAATGCTTAAATCTCATCAAGAAACTACAAGAAAATACAAATTTTCACTACTCCATGAGATTAGATCACCAACTTCTCAAAATCATACTAGATCAACTCCATAAGAAAGCCCAAAGGCTTAGGACTAGCCTAGTTTATGAATATTAACTATGAGCTCATCATTATGAGCATTTAACTTGATAAAATCAACACAATCCTCATTGAGGCCTTTTGTCAAACAATGTACACACAATTGCAATTTTTCATTCAACAGTTCACATACTCGGCCCATAATAACCCAGTGTTGTAGTTGGGCTTTGATACCACTATGTAATGTACCCAACCCCTTCTATATTGTTGTTAAAGGGATGGGATACTCTATAAAACTCAATTCACCGCTAATGCAAACTCAGGTGGAATCAATGCATACAATGGAAATTAATTCAACTATGAACACATAATATGAAATGCAAGGCCTAATATATGCACACACACAAACACGTGTGTGTGTGGTGAATTATAGAAGATACAAGTAAATATTTTGGTTGTTATTCATTTTTGTTATTTATTTTTATCATGAGCAATTAAAAATAAATAACAACCAAAATAAATACTTGTATCTTCTATAATGCACCACCAATTGGCTGTAAACAAAGAATGTTCCACCGTGGTTCCACCCAATTGTAGGCTCTCTATCATAGAGGCCACCCCCAAGCTAAAGCTATAAAGCAACAAGGGAAAAAATCTGTGGCTTGGCTCTAATACCTCTCACTCAGTCCAATTCCCAAAATTCATTGATAAAGAACTAACATTTCATACCTTTCTAACTACAGTAATCCCACTCAACCAACCTCTCTTCCTCCTCAACCTACACAACACCATGAATGGGAACCCCTTCTCTGTTAAACAATCCCTTGGGCCATTCCACTTTCCCCCTAGTGTCCCAGTACAAACTGGCCAAGGAATCTCTAATGTTAGAAACCAGGCATTTCTAGTTGTAACCATGTTTCCTTTTGCTCTTAGCAATTACCCATAACCCCTAATTATGGTTTACATACTTTCATGGCATGGAGATATGGTCGCATAAGCACAAGGGAGAAAAACCAAGTGAATAATGAACGAGGAAGTCCTTATATGTCCAAAAGCATGAGTTATATATTGCATGTTAAGAAGAGACCATGTGCCTTCATAAAAACACCCATGTATCTCTCTTTTGGAAGAACTAATCTCATGGTTGTTGAAAATATCAATACATATAGACAAGGTTAGATAACTTAGGATTACGGGTGGGCATTAATAAAGAATTATTATTTCCTCTTAGCCACACTAAGACCCTGTTCTTCCCCTCTTGTGGACCCATAGCCCCCTTTCTTTTCCTTCATTATTCGCAACATCATAAAGCCAAAATAAACTAAGGAAATGGTTCGTTGCCTTGTGAATAGTCAATGTCTAATCCACATAGAACACATATATCTATGCTTATAGCGATATAAATTCAAAATCTAGGGGTCAAAATTGGGGTATTTCTACTAATGTAGTTTAGGAGACCAAGGTCCTATGCACAATTGTTGGCCTCAATGATGAAGTAATCCAAGAAGTTCATTCATAAACCAGAGTCCCATGTCAAGTGCTCATGCGGACTCCTAATTGATGACACTCTAGCTCAATGAATCGTTGAGTATTGTGCTCTAAATGCTCACCATGGTCATGTGGATCAAAATCAATAAAACCCCCCATACCCTAAAGATCATCCATATAGCTGCAAAAGGTTGGTTGTATATTTGGAAGAAGCACTACCACTGGAGAATATGCTAGTAGAAAACCAATAGTCATAACAAACTCTTGATGTCTCGTAATGATGTTATCTTCATATGGTGGGGTAGAGTCATCAAAGAGAGGCTAGAAATGACAATTGTCCATATACCATTCTTCACAAGATTCTTTTAAACCATACTTGGGATATATGTCTCTGGTATACTTTTTGTTGATGAAATGATACATCTCGCAAATGATATGGAGCTCCTTAATTTGGCAAACATCCTCCCTAACTTGTTGGATTCCCTCTTTCATAGTTACTTGACACCAATTGAGCTTGTTCTGCATTTTTTTAAACAATGCCATGCAATCCTCCTATTGCATGTCCCTCAACATTGTCATTCTTTAGCTTTGTTAGGGTTTTGAGGGTGGAAATTTTGCAAGGGTTGCAGTGCGCTAAATATTGAGTGAAAGTATATCATATAATATACAAAATCAAAACCTCAAAAATACCAATGTACCACCAAGACTCTGGGACGGGGGTGTGCGGGAGCGGGGAGACGCACAGGGGGGACATGTGGGAGCACCCCCAATTTTTGGGGAAATTCATGGGGGACGAGGGGACGTCAGGGTCCCTAGCATAGGGGTCCCCGGCTCTAAAATTATAAAAAATATATAAACATTAATGATAAAATCCCAACAATAACAATTCAGCCCGTGTAAATTACTAAATTCATCATTGTGCATACTAAATACTAAACAGTAAACAGTAAACTAGTACTAAATTCAAATTTGTAAATGATATAAATAATAAACATGATTCAGATTATGATTTCAGATTGGGTAATGAAATACATTGATTCATATTATGATTCAGTAATGAAATACATTGATTCATAAATCATAAATAAAACAGATATAGTAAAATATTGTGCATCTAGAAGCACCCATTTTCGAGGGGGGATGCCTAGAAGCACCCCTTTTGGGGAAACACACCCCCCACACTGGGAAACGCACCCCCGTGTCTCCCCGAGTTTCCCCAAAAGGGGGACGTGGGGAAACGTTTCCCCAGGAGCACCCCCGTCCCGGGGGCGTGGGAAACGTGGGGGGCGTGCACCCCACCCTCGGGGACGCGTCCCCGTGGAACACTGAAAAATACTATGTTTGATGGCCTTGGTCTCGTTGCAATTTGGATTGTGAAAAGATATATGCTTTACAACACCCATGGTCATCACCGAAAAGCCCTAAAAAATGCAAATTTTCAAACTACAATATCTCCTTTATCTGACCTCTGATTCAAGCATTTTGTTGTAATTTAATATTTTCTTGAGGAACTCAAATCTACAATTGGTTTCTTCATATCCTACATAGAAAGATTCAGAAATTGATATGAATGGCGTAGCCCTATTTTTTCCCTAGAAAATTTTGCATCAAAAAAATCTTCCACTTTTTTGCCCAAGAAAGAGCTCTAATACCACTTTTTATGATCCTTAACCCTTAAAATTGAATCAAAAATAAGATAGTAGAAATAATCAACACTTTAATCAATCCAAAACCCTTAAGGAAGGGTAACACCAAATAGGGATTATTTTATAGAAGGATCAACTTCTATTCACTTGCCTCCTGGAGGGGGCAACCTCCCAATGAACTAAGACAAGATATCATAAATGTTCAACCTTTTATTCAATTAAAAACCCTTAAGATAGGGTAATCCCTTACAAGGATCCTTTTATGGAAGGATAAATTCATGTTCACTTTCCTCTTAGAGGGGGCAACCTTCCAATGAGCTAAGCATACAATATACTCCAATACATTATTCATAAAGAAGACTCCATCCTTATTTATAGCCAGTTAGAAAACCCTAACCATGACCAAATGCTAACTACCTTGTGGACCTTTTTAATGAAGCCACATTACATTTATTCAAGCTAACTACA
>ML814785.1:15378-27339 GCA_009831015.1 Picea engelmannii | reverse complement strand
AAGCTAAGGCATGCAACAATGACCTCTTTAGACACTAGAAAAGTAAAATTGCATTGGCTGTTGCAAATTACAACAGTAAGCAGTTATATAACAGCAATAAATGATTTGCAACAGCAGCAACAATTAATGCTCAGAAACACCACGATTGACCATGAAAAGCAAGCATTTAACCAATAGAATATTATCCAATTGCTAGAGATGATTTATGAACAAATTAAGCCACTTATAATTTAGGTGTATGCAGCAAATTAAGACAATTTTCAGTGGCTGTAGCAAACTTCCGTAATAGCAGCAATAATTATTGTTAATTTACTAGTTAGGGTTAGTATAGTTAGTAGGACACTCGAGAGATTTAGAAAAATGATTTTAACAACTACTTTCACCACAAGATTACTTCGAGATCATTTTCGTTGTCATTCCAGGGCCTATGGAGTCTCAACTGCAATAAACTTGAAGATTGATCTAATTGAAACCAAGAGGTAGATGTAATGTCCCCACTTTGGGACATGAGGGTATTACAGGGTGTTATGATGACCAGAATAGCCAGATGGAGATTATAGCAAGTACAGGAGCTATTGAGGGATATTTTGGGGTCCGGCTTGCATCGCTCATCCTATTTCATCATTATGATCCACTCCGCACAGATTGGCTTTGGTTCAGTTGCATTCCGACGATTTCCATGATTTTGAGTATTTTGAGCTATAGGTTAATTAAATTCACTGAAGAGGTCATTTTGGGCACATTACTTGGAGGAACCTCTCAGTATAATAGCTCATTGGAATCGGGAGGAACAGCCCTACAGGATAGGATGGTGAGAAGTGACTTTCACTGGCCAAGGAAGCCACAAGAAGAGATAAGGTGTTTTTCAGAGGTAAAAAGGTTAATTAATTAATTAAAGTGATTTAATTAATTAATTAATAATTAATAAAATGAAAGTCACTTTGGAGGGACAAGGTGAGCAGGAAGTATAAAGGAGAGGCAAGGGCCTCTATTCTCTTATTCATGTATGATTATCTTTTGATATCTAGCTTCTAGCTAGTGAGCCCATACCTTGGGGGTTTTGAGGGTTTTGATTTAACAAACCCTAGAGGACAATTCGGTGGTGAAAGATTCCACCTAGCTTGTCCCAAGCTTGGTCTCGAGGATGCAATACTCTCCCACACCATTCTAGTTTAGATCTACTCAGTGCAACAGGGTTCTACACCAGCCACAGGCACAGGAAGAAAGAGAGGGCGCACCATCGGGGGTTTCTAGCAAGGGGGGTGCACCATTCATTGAAGGAAGGTTTGATCTAGCCAAGGAGAAGGGAATTTGGGAATTTGAGCATCTAGGTTCTTCTTGCAGGGTCTTCATCGTCATTTCTAATGCTTTTTGAGAGAGTTATATGGTACAGATGATTTCCTAGAGCATTGGGACGAATTGGAGAGAAGGAGGGCACTTTTGAGATTCAGATCTATTCAGTTTGGAGGGGTTATACTTCAAATATGACCCTGAGACTTCACCTAGTGACTTGCAGTGTCTCGATCTATCTTTCCAGCAAGTTTCAAGGCATTTGGAGGCCTCCTTCATCAAGGCCGAAATTGTAGGGTTTGACAGTTTTCAGGAGGGCGCTGCTCCATTGGAGGATTCAACATTTGGAGGAGTTTCCCTTGGTATTTCGATCTGAGATTTCAAGAGGGGATTCTACTCATCCCAATCTACAGTTCGGCATCTTCTGCGGAGTATTTGGGGGTCTTTGACAGTAGGGCCTAACTATTGAGGATCTACAGTGTTCCAGCAGGGCGTGGCATCTTCCAGCTTAGGGGGTTTGGCACTTAATACAACCCAGATCTCATTCTTGTATTGGTCTTCATTGTTATTCGGCCTTTGTAGGCTTGCATTGTCTTATCGGAGCATTTTGTAGCAGCTCTTATTATGCTTATTGGATCCATCTGTTGATCATTCCAGATCTGCATCATTCTTGTATTCAGAGACTTCTTCTATTTATGAATAATATCAAATCTAAGGTATTTTGAGTTATCTCTTATGTTGTTGAGCTTGCATGTGGTTGAGGTATGTTTCATCTTCTTATTTGTTGCTGCAAACACACATTCAAATCATTAGTAAAACCCTAGCGCAACCTAAGAGACAACATTAAGCAAAGTGTTTGATGAAATGCCACAACCAGAAAAAGTTTAAAATTCATGCAAGACATGATGTTCCTGGCATATTGGCTTGGGAACATTACAGTAGAGTTTAAAGTTTAAACCCTAAGGTGCAAGCACGTTTGGGCCTTACGCTTTAGACTTTGAGGAAAAGGATATCTAGGGTGCAAGCACATTTGGGCCCTGGATATCATTTCTCCCTTCTTGTAGCTTCACTTAGGTCAAAGATCAAATGTCTAGGGTTAAAACCCTAAAGTGCAAGCACTTTTGGGCTTTAGGCTTCTAACCCTAGCAAGGACGTTTCACTAATTTGGACAAATAAAACTTTGTGAGGGGAAGAAGCACTTATGTTCCCCTCTTAGGGTTTCAACAAAACAAGAATTCTTGCAACAAAATAGCAATTTCACCATTTACATCAACAAAAGACAATAGAATTGCAGAAAATTACTCACTTTATCCGAGAAACCAAGAGCATAAAACCCTAATTGCAGAAATATCCATCCAAAATGAGCAAAAGCATGCACAAGAGACCTCCTTAAAACATAGCACATAAGAGAAAAGACCGTATGTTGTAAATCTCATCTCGGACAAAGTATCAACGAGGGTCCAGAATGCAACTTCTCAGTGACATTGGCAGAAAATATCGGAATATCTCGGAAAATGTCGCAAGACAGGGGTCTAACTCGGAATATCTCGAAATATCTCGAATATATCGGACAGGGGTTTAACTCGAAATATCTCGAATATATCGGAGAGATTTACAACACCCAACTCAAAAGACCAAGAACGGTTGAAATAGCGAAAAAGCTAGAAGTGTTAACCCCACAAAGGTGAGGAGTGATGATGAATAAATGAATGTTAGCGCTAGCCTTCTTATGAGTATAGCCTAGCAAATTTATCCACGTAAAATGTTAATATCAAATAGAAGTGGGGCCGACCCCTCATTTGTCCTTTACAAAATGCTAAAATGCAAAAATACTTCATAAATGGAAACACGTGTGGTGATGTCAAGCCTTCTTAGGCTAAGAGAGGGCCTCCAAAGGCCACATGGCATCATCTAGAAGTGGAGTAATGGCAAAGGTATGTCTCCACTGTCGTGGTCATGCCAAATCATCACCAGTACCCCAAGTGTCCATCAAACCCCAATGCCATCAACACCCTAGAAGATGATGTCATGATCAATAGAGGATGATGTCAAGGGTTTAGGACACTGTGTCTAGGTTGGAGGGAGTTGTGTCTCATTCCTGCATGGTATCTGGTTGTCTATTGCTACAACATCCTTGATCCAGTGAATAATAAGCCCTGGGGTACTCTGCCCAGCCTGTGGGCTTTCAACCCATCTGTGTGCCATCATGACCAAATCTACTCAAACCCAGACCATTTGTCCATAGTCCAAGGTTCCAAGGATGTGAGAGTTGATGTCTAGAGGTGGTGAGTCACCGGATAACTCACTACTCTACATCACATGTGTCAAAGTCTTGCAATAAAGACACAACGTCCTAGGTGAAAACCTAGGGCGTCCCTCAAAGAACCATGTCAGGGCCATTCAAAACAAATCAAAGTATAAGACAAGGTAAACCAATGTTCATAAGAGATATTAGTCCTTAAAACATGCAAAGTAAGTTGTTACTTAAGATATAAGTCATGTAAACAATTCACCTCAATATCCCCTTCAAGCATCACACCATCCCAAGACCTCATGTGAGTTGGCAAGTTTAAGTATTGGAGGGCCTTCATCCAACCCTATTAGGTGTGCCAACCTAGACAGGAAATAAAAGACTCGGGTATAGGGATAATTCCTGAGGGAAGCAGGAAATAAAGAACCCTTCAAGAGTAAGTGTGATAGTGATATGGAGTGGAGCTTACTTCATGGCTTATGGTGTCATTAAATCCATTTCTATGAGTGCCTTTGTAGAGGGAGCGCTTGCTGCTTGAGATACCCTTTCCTCTGCACTTTTTTCATTTTGAACCCCTTAATTTCCTTTTGATACCTAGTTATCTTTTGCAAGTCCCCTTAAAAAGGTTTCAAGCTTCATTCCTTCATTTTTATACTGGGCTATGGTCCTTTATAATTGTGCATTCATTTGCATCAGGACATGGGCGATTACCATTAGAGGGGGTAGAGCTCAAGCTGACCTGAGGCTTTTATGGTCGCCTTTATCATTTATAGCATAGCATATATATAGAGCAGTTGCATCAACCTCTAGGCCTTCGTCCCCTTCTTCTCATGAGAGAATGGACCATGACCCATTACCGAAGTTTGGTACACTATGAGAGGCTCCAGGATGGAAAGTGTTAAGTATAGTGGGGAACGGAACATTACCCTTGTGAGGGCCCCCCCGTGGTTCTCCTTTTCCCTGGGCGGTGACCACACAAGACTAGGGCATAGAAGTTGACCACAAAGGTGAAACAAGGCAACTGACACAATTTCCCAAGCCAATGATCCATTATCCAACTTCGACCCAAGATCCTCATCTACATGCCCAACACATTAAGCATAACACTTCACATGAAAGAAGGACTAACATAACTCATGGTGACGTCGGCTTACCATCTCCCATACATGGGGTTGCTTGGATGTGATGAGCCTTGGTTGACCTATAGCTGTAAAGGTAATGAGGGGGATTGTTGGGATGCCATCTGTGGACATGTTGATCATCATCATGTTCGGGATCATTTTCTCCATTGTGGGCCACGAGACATGATCTCCTCTAGTTGGATGTGCGATGGGGAACACACTTGATGGTTGGATGGTTAGTCTTTTTTGTTACATCCCTTTCTCTTATGATGTTGCTATGGTGGGATGATTCATGTTGCCTTTGAGGGATTTCCCTAGGTGATTTAACTTTATAATATCACATTTGCTAGACATCAACTAGGGGGGAATGTGTTTCATGATGTTTGTACCCTTATTGATATGTTATTTCCTAAGTTTGAGTTAGAGAGGGGGGCTTTATATTATGATTTGTTGGTGATCTAACCTTTTCCTAAGGTTAGGTGGTGATTTTGATGTAACAATTTCTTGGTGGTGGTGCACTTTAGGTTGGACCTTATGTTTTGTTGTTATCATGGAGGGGTTTTGCTAGGATGAACATCTTTTATTTACATGGTACAACACTTTATTAAAGTGCACCCCTCATTGGCACACATGTTCATGCCGATTTAATTTGTTGGTGATTATTTGGGAGGAGGACTATGGTTATATTTGAGCATTACCCTTTGTGCACACATGTTAAGTTTTATTTAACTATTCAAAGGTTGAATTAATCTAATTTACCCAAATTAAGGTTAATAGCTCAGCCATCCTACTTTATATGCTTCCTTTTCAAACTTGGGGTGGCATTTGGAGATTTTTAGTGGTGCACGCCCCTTCTTCGTCACAGTTTTCAAAGCATGCAATATAATATTTGTTTCTTAGAGAAGTTGGCACACTTATCTAGGGCACACTCTCTTCGGTTGGTTGGATAATTTTATTACATGGCATATGGAGGAGTATTCTATTGATGAGTTCTAATCACCTTGGCACATTCTCCTAGGGCACACTTCACTTGGAGAATATTTTATATTTTGTTGGGTGGTTGAGGTAGTTACATGGCACAATTTTCTAAGGCACACCTCTTCTAGGTGCTCTCTCATCTTTATTGCATGGATACTTCAGCTACACTTAGCATATTTTGACCATCATTGGAGAGCGCCCTCAACTCTTTGACATGGTAACTATATATTAGTTTTTTTGGGGTGGTTATGGAAGTTGTTACTAGGAGGCATGTGGCAAGTGAGGAGGGTCACACATGTGACTTGGCATGCTCTTGTACTTGGTCTCTTTTCTATTTTTGGAGATTATTCTTGGAGGGCACATATGTTGAAGGTTATTCTTGCTATTTTTGAATATTCTTGGAGGGTGCACTTGTGGAATTCACACATGTGAAGTGCTTGCATGCATACACATTCTACCATTTGAATAATGTAATGTGAGAATTTCATTCCTCTTACATTCATTGTTATTATATTAACTTGCATCTAACAAACCAAGTGGTTGTTTGAATTAATACAACATCACCTTCATGACTTTGCTTTAGAGTAGCAACCCTAGCTCTCCAAGGATAATTTTCTGCATCAATTATCAACAAGCTAAGACTTATTTGTGCCATGCATAACAGCCCTTATTTTCCATACACATACATGCATTAAGCCCTCTTAGATCCATGCATTTTTTACTCCATTTGCCCAAGATTTGGTAGGCACTAGTCTTGGGGTTTTCCTTCATATTCCTTTCCCACACCACTCATTTACTCCACTTTCACTACAACCATACATTTTTCTTAGGTTTACTCTTCAAAATCACCTTGTGCCTCCACTCCATAGCCTTAGCAATCTTATTTTTAGGGAAGCCCCCCTTGAGTTGGAGAAGAGACAACCCAAAGAGGGACAAAGAGCTATTGAGGTGACAATGGGTATGTTGATGAATATAGCTCGGACAAGTGCTTCTGCATAGGCTAGGTGTCAAGCATGCAGAAGATGTCCAAACTCCAAAGTCTCTCTAGGTACTTGCTTAATTTATTAAGTGACTTATTTTTCTTTCCTAAGTTTGACTTAGGAAATGAAGATTAATTAAACCAATTAATTAATGTTGGCTATTAAATAAGGTTTTCTAAGGTTAAGTGACTTAGATCTAATCTTGATCATTGATCTTAAGTGAGGCTTAGGGTTTAATCCTAGCCATCCATCACTTTGGAAGATTAAAGGTTACGGTTTTGGTCAATGAAATGTTATAAAAGAAAGCCTAAGGAGAGGAGAAAAACACACATTCAGTTGGTAGTCATTGAGAGAGTGATTTTTCTCAAGTGAAGAGTGAGAGACTCAAGGCTAAGGAGAAAGAAGTGTTACAGCAGTAAATTCAGGCCAAGGGAAATCGAGTGGAGGCCGAGTTAGCAAAATTGCAAAGGGCCGAAATCCATACCAGTCGCTTGTGTGAAGAGCCTCCGCAGAGATCCATATGGATTCGTACGGCAGTCGTTCAACGAGTGAGAGAAAAGGAAGCCTGAGAAAATTGGGGTTTCAGTGGGCCGAGTTTTCCAGAGGGGCGGAGTTATAGGTTCCATTGTTGTACAAAAATCTGTATTTCTCTGTGGGCCAAATAATAACAAAATCAATTGAATGTTGGTTTTTCCAAGTTGGGTTTACAGGGTAAAATCTTGGGTAATGTGTGACTAATTTTCTGTTGTGTATGACTGATTTTTTACTTGTTTTTCCGCTGCATATTTATGTTAAAATACCAGTGTATTTTTGTTCAACAGTTTTAGATGTTAATTACAAGGTTAATTAAATTTCTGAGTATAAAAAACAGCTAGGAATATAAATCAAATCTAGTATTTAGGTTTTTAACATGGTATCAGAGCCATAAACTCTGAAGGAGCAGGAAATCAGATTTGTCACAAGTTTACAGCAGAAATTTCCAGTAGTAAAGTATTTTTTTGGTTGAGTATTTGATTGGACAGAATGGTTGCAGCTGCACTGAGTTTTGAAGACCGGTTGGAGGGTGCATCCTGAAGAGAACTGAGGTACTATCAGGCTGCTAAATCTGATCTGTCTTTCACCAGAATTTAGCTCTTAGTTTAATCTTCCAAAACTGTCCTTTGCTGCATTTTAGGACAGCAAACAATTTGGTAACTTTCTGCTGATAATTTTCATTGGTTAAGTGTTATTTGAGGTGCCCTTGCAAGTGCTTTTACATTCAAATGTTAGCAGATGCAATAATACTCAAACACATAACACTCCTCGGATCTTTACAACTCTAAAATGTTGATCTAACAAATCTAAGCATGCATGAAATTGACACATCATTTTTTGGTCAACATTACCCTAGAAAAACCCCCATGGGGAAAAACAGTTTGGAGTAGATCTATATAGAAGGTCTCAAAGCAAAATGTACAACACAGAAAACATATACAAGTGAGCCTGGTACAATAGCAACCCTTCTCGGATGCTTTGGAGTCCCTTGAAGATGTGCCTGCTAGCCCCTTGAAGCTAGGCACCCTTTGCCTTGGTGCGCCCCTCTTCCTAATGCCTTGACCCCTTTCCTTGCCTCTTGCTTTGCCTTTACCCTTTGCTTGTGCCTTAGAACCTTGCCTTGCCTTGCCTTTGCTTTGCCCTTGGTAATGCGCCCTCCTCTCAAGAGTGCCTCCCTCCAAGTGATGGTGCACACTATGCTCAACTGCGCCCCTCCTCTAGTAAAACTCCACAAGTTTGAACCCTCCTTCACCCTTGCGCCCTCTACACTCTAGAGTGCGCCTAAGTAAGGTGAATGAGTTTCCTCCCCAAGGTGCACCTTCCTCTACAAGCTTGATGTGCCTCTCTCTCCCAAAGTGCACCCCTCACAAGCTTGTGCGCCCCTCTACTAGATGAATGCGCCCTCCTCCAAGTTGTAGCCCATATTCCATGGTAGACACTCCATGGTAGACTAGACCCAAGCTATGGCTCCTCCTCAAGCCTTGACCTCATGCGCCCTCTCCTCCTCAAGATATGCGCCCAAGAGCTCTTCTCCTCCTCCTCTCCTCTCGAATCTCTCAAGTGAAGAATGAGTCTCATCTTTGCCCTATTCCCTCCTTTAGCCTCTCTTTGGCCAAACCCTAAAATATCAATGGCCTAGATCCAATCTAGCCATGTCTAATCAATGGGTGAGATTTAATCCTAAAATCTCACTTAGGAAACCCACTTTCCTTAGTTTGCCTCATGTCCTTTAACTCACCCACAAAGTGAATTAAATGTCACTTTAATGACTTAAGTGACATATTTCACTTTTGACTTAAACTCCTAAATCAAAGTGAAATTAGAACATAACGTAAAGTAATAAGGGTAATAGTCTCCCCCTTTATGTTTAGAGACTCACAAACACAAGGGGACCACTTTCCAAGGTACCCAAATCTCAACACTCACTCTTACCGAGAAAAGTGTCCTTCACCCCCAATCTCATCCCTGCAATCGACATGGTTGCCTACTGGAAAATACTCGATGAGTATCGATGTACCCTGATCATCAAAAGTAGTCTCTGACACAGATCTGCTCAACATGCGTGATCTATACATGGAAGTGCATCTCCACCTATCCAAGATCACCTAGATCTTGGTATCATACCAAAGATCTCAACCTTGGTCTCCCACCAAGGATTTCTACCTCTTGGCATCTCGCCAACGGTCACTACTCTTGGCATCTCACCAAGAGTCACTCTCTTGGCATCTCACCAAGAGTCTCTCCCTCTTGGCATCTCACCAAGAGTATCTGGATCTTGGCATCTCACCAAGATCCTCAACTTGGTCTCTCACCAAGTGACTTCCACGTAAAGTGGAACCTGAACCTGATCTGCTCATCTCCATAGCCAAGTGAGGCTCAAGCCTCTATGGTGCCCTGTTGGTCCTCCTCATCAATCTTTGATGCTCTGAAGCCCCTAAACCAACCCTTTATCTCGACAACTCTGAAACTAAAGCTGTCCCGGGTGAACCAGTCACCCCTGAAGATGGTGTCCTCGAAAACTGAGTCTAAGCTCCCTCTGAATCACTACTTTGAGTCAATAGCTCCTCCTCAACTCTGTCTCCCCATCTGACGTTGGATGGTGTATATACTGACAAATAACAACTGACGAATGCACACTCTCACAAACTGAGCATCGAACTCCTTCTCCTCTGTTGTCGCTACAGTACCATCCTGCTGCTTCTTCTTCTTCTTCTTGGGACACTATCCTGCATAGTGACCCATCTCTCCATAAGCAAAGCATCTCACTCTGCTCGTGTCTCTCTCTTGCACACTGCCACTCTATTGTGGTTTGGCCCCTCCCTTGGGACCCTGTCTAGCACCTCTATCGGTCTTCTTCTTTCCCTTTGACCAAAGAGCAAGATCCTCGTCACCATGAGATATCCATTGTTGTTCTGAAGACTATGTGCTGCATCTCGTCTCCTCCTGTACGAAATCATCCCAAAGTCTCTCCCAAGTAGGCATAACCTCCCAGGCAACAATGCCTCGAACAAATGAACCCCGAGGTTTGGAAAAGTTGTTTAAAGTTGTCCTCACCATAAAGTCTGAGTCCACTATCTCTCCGATGGTTGCTAGCTCATATCTGATCTGAGAGAATCTGCCAAGGAATGATGTAACCGACTCGGAATCAAGCATCAGAATGCTCCTGAGCTTGTCCTGCAGAACCATCATCCGGTTTTGGTTTGGACTCTAGTAAAGCTTGCATAAAGACTCCCACATCTCAAATGCATAGTCTTTACCAGTGAAATGTGGAATAACGTGGTCTCTCACCCCATGACAAACAGTCCTTTTCGCCTTGGTGTTTTTCTTCCTAAAATCTGCATCCAAAAATGGTGAAGGAGCAGCTGTAGGAGGAATCACCATGGTAGCTTGAACTATATCCAATAGTTCAAGGTCCTCCAAGACGAAAGTGATCATGGTCTTCCAAGGGGACCAGTTGCTAGCTCCATCTAGCCTATCCTCTACCCGCATCTGGGACACCGACATGGTTGTCCACTAAAGCTCACACTGATGCTAAAACTGCACAAGAGTACTACCTCACTCCTGTCAACACAGGTGTGAAAAGAGGCAATCAAACTACAACCTCACTCCTGACAAAACAGGTGTGAAAAGAGGTTGTCTAAATCAGCCTCACTCCTGTCCACGCAGGTGTGATAAGAGGTTGTCCACAAGTTTCCAAAATCAGTCCTGCAACTGTCCAACAAATCTGCCCACAAGCTGTCCACTAACTCTGCCAGCAAGCTGTCCAAAAATCTGCCAACAAGCTGTCACAAAACTGTCCACTGAATGCACTAGAAATCAGCAAGTCTTGCCACCAAGGGCTTTGATACCATGAAGAGAACAGAGGTACTATCAGGCTGCTAAATCTGATCTATCTTTGACCAGAATTTAGCTCTAAGTTTAATCTTCCAAAACTGTCCTTTTCTGCGTTTTAGGACAGCAAACAAATTGGTAACTTTCTGCTGATAATTTTCATTGGAAAAGTGTTATTTGAGGTGCCCTTGCAAGTGGTTTTACATTCCAATGTTAGCACATGCAATAATACTCAAACACATAACACTCATCGGATCTTTACAACTCTAAAATGTTGATCTAACAAATCTAAGCATGCATGAAATTGACACATCATTTTTTGGTCAACATGACCCTAGAAAAACCCCCATGGGGAAAACCAGTTTGGAGTAGATGTATATAGGTCTCAAAGCAAAATGTACAACACGGAAAACATATACAAGTGAGCCTGGTACAATAGCAACCCTTCTCGGATGTTTAAAGTCCCTTGAAGATGTGCCTGCTAGCCCCTTGAAGCTAGGCAATCTTTGCCTTGGTGCGCCCCTCTTCCTTAGCTAATGCCTTGACCCCTTTCTTTGTCTCTTGCTTTGCCTTTACCCTTTGCTTTTACCTTAGAACCTTGCCTTGCCTTTGCTTTGCCCTTGGTAATGCACCCTCCTCTCAAGAGTGCCTCCCTCCAAGTGATGGTGCACACTATGCTCAAGTGCGCCCCTCCTCTAGAAAAACTCCACAAGTGTGCGCCCTCCTTCACCCTTGCGCCCTCTACACTCTAGATTGCGCCGAAGTAAGGTGAATGAGTTTCCTCCCCAAGGTGTGCCTTCCTCTACAAGCTTGATGTGCTTTTCTCTCCCAAAGTGCACCCCTCACAAGCTTGTGTGCCCCTCTACTAGATGAATGCGCCCTCCTCCAAGATGTAGCCCATACTCCATGGTAGACACTCCATGGTAAACTAGACCCAAGCTATGGCTCCTCCTCAAGCCTTGACCTCATGCGCCCT
>ML814785.1:0-14314 GCA_009831015.1 Picea engelmannii | reverse complement strand
TCTCACCAAGAGTATCTGGATCTTGGCATCTCACCAAGATCCTCAACTTGGTCTCTCACCAAGTGACTTCCACCTAAAGTGGAACCTGAACCTGATATGCTCGTCTCCATGGACAAGTGAGGCTCAAGCCTCTGTGGTGCCCTGCTGGTCCTCCTCATCAATCTTTGATGCTCTGAATCCCCTACACCAACCCTCTGTCTCAACAACTCTAAAACTGAAGCTGTCCCGGGTGGACCAGTCACCCCTGAAGATGGTGTCCTCGAAAACTGAGTCTGAGCTCCCTCTGAATCACTACTCTGAGTCAATAGGTCCTCCTCAACTCTGTCTCCCGACCTTACGTTGGATGGTGTATATATTGACAAATAACAACTGACGAATGCACACTCTCTCGCAAACTGAGCATCGAACTCCTCCTCCTCTGTTGTCACTACAGTACCATCATGTTGCTTCTTCTTCTTCCTCTTGGGACACTGTCCTACATAGTGACCCATCTCTCCACAAGCAAAGCATCTCACTGTGCTCATGTCTCTCTCTTGCCCACTGCCACTCTGTTGTGGTTTGGCCCCTCCCTTGGGACCCTGTCTAGCACCTCTATCAGTCTTCTTCTTTCCCTTTGACCAAAGACCAAGATCCTCATCACCCTAAGATATTCGTTGTTGTCCTGAAGACTTTGTGCTGCATCTCATCTCCTCCTGTACGAAATCATCCCAAAGTCTCTCCCAAGTAGGCATAACCTCCCATGCAACAATGCCTCGAACAAATGAACCCCGAGGTTTGGAAAAGTTGTTTAAAGTTGTCCTCACCTTAAAGTCTGGGTCCACTATCTCTCCGACAGTTGCTAGCTCATCTCTGATCTGAGTGAATCTGCCAAGGAATGATGTAACCGACTCGGAATTGAGCATCTGAATGCTCTTGAGCTTGTCCTACAGAACCATCGTCCAGTTTTGGTTTGGACTCTAGTAAAGCTTGCATAAGACTCCCACATCTCAAATGCATAGTCTTTACCAGTCAAATGTGGAATAACGTGGTCTCTCACCCCATCACAAGCAGTCATTTTCGCCTTGGTGTTTTTCTTCCTGAAATCTGCATCCAACAATGGTGAAGGAGTAGGTGCAGGAGGAATCACCACGGGAGCTTGAACTATGTCCCATAGTTCAAAGTCCTCCAAGACAAAAGTGATCCTGGTATTCCAAGGGTACCAGTTGCTCGCTCCGTCTAGCCTATCCTCTGCCCGCATCTGGGACACCAACATGGTTGTCCACTAAATCTCACACTGATGCTAAAACTGCACAAAATCTCACACTAATGCTAAAACTGCACAAGAGTACTGCCTCACTCCTGTCAACACAGGTGTGAAAAGAGGCAGTCAAACTACAACCTCACTCCTGACAAAACAGGTGTGAAAAGAGGTTGTCTAAATCAACCTCACTCCTGTCCACGCAGGTGTGATAAGAGGTCGTCGACAAGTATCCAAAATCAGTCCTGCAACTGTCCAACAAATCTGCCCACAAGCTGTCCACTAACTCTGCCAACAAGCTGTCCAAAAATCTGCCAACAAGCTGTCCAAAAATCTGCCAACAAGCTGTCACAAAACTGTCCACTGAATGCACTAGAAATCAGCAAGTCTTGCCACCAAGGGCTCTGATACCATGAAGAAAACTGAGGTACCATCAGGCTGCTAAATCTGATCTGTCTTTGACCAGAATTTAGCTCTAAGTTTAATCTTCTAAAACTGTCCTTTGCTGCGTTTTAGGATAGCAAACAATTTGGTAACTTTCTGTTGATAATTTTCATTGGTTAAGTGTTATTTGAGGTGCCCTTGCAAGTGTTTTTACATTCCAAAGTTAGCACATGCAATAATACTCAAACACATAACACTCCTCAGATCTTTACAACTCTAAAATGTTGATCTAACAAATCTAAGCATGCATGAAATTGACACATCAGTTTTTGGTCAACATGACCCTAGAAAAACCCCCATGGGGAAAACTAATTTGGAGTAGATGTATATACTATATAGAAGGTCTCAAAGCAAAATGTACAACACGGAAAACATATACAAGTGAGCCTGGTACAATATCAACCCTTCTCGGATGCTTTGGAGTCCCTTGAAGATGTGCCTGCTAGCCCCTTGAAGCTAGGCACCCTTTGCCTTGGTGCGCCCCTCTTCCTTAGCTAATGCCTTGACCCCTTTCCTTGCCTCTTGCTTTTCCTTTACCCTTTGCTTGTGCCTTAGAACCTTGCCTTGCCTTTGCTTTTCCTTTGGTAATGCGCCCTCCTCTCAAGAGTGCCTCCCTCCAAGTGATGGTGCACACTATGCTCAAGTGCGCCCCTCCTCTAGCAAAACTCCACAAGTGTGCACCTTCCTTCACCCTTGCGCCCTCTACACTCTAGAGTGCGCCTAAGTAAGGTGAATGAGTTTCCTCCCCAAGGTGCGCCTTCCTCTACAAGCTTGATGTGCCTCTCTCTCCCAAAGTGCGCCCCTCTACTAAATGAATGCACCCTCCTCCAAGATGTAGCCCATACTCCATGGTAGACTAGACCCAAGCTATGGCTCCTCCTCAAGCCTTGACCTCATGCGCCCTCTCCTCCTCAAGATATGCGCCCAAGAGCTCTTCTCCTCCTCCTCTCCTCTCGAATCTCTCAAGTGAAAAATGAGTCTCAACTTCGCCCTTTTCCCTCCTTTAGCCTCTCTTTGGCCAAACCCTAAAATATCAATGGCCTAGATCCAATCTAGCCATGTCTAATCAATGGGTGAGATTTAATCCTAAAATCTCACTTAGGAAACCCACTTTCCTTAGTTTGCCTCATGTCCTTTAATTCACCCACAAAGTGAATTAAATGTCACTTTAATGAATTAAGTGACATATTTCACTTTTGACTTAAACTCCTAAGTCAAAGTGAAATTAGAACATAAAGTAAAGTAATAAGAGTAATAGTCTCTCCCTTTGTGTTTAGAGACTCACAAACACAAGAAGACCACTTTCCAAGTTACCCAAATCTCAACACACCAACTACAGTCCTTGGAAGGAGAGGATAACATTGGTGTTGATGGAGAATGGGATTTGGATGTTCGCATATCAGAAACTCACCCCTCCTACTGATGCTACACAATTGGTCGACCATAACAAAAAGGACATGAAAGTCGAGAGGATTATTCTAGATGCAGTAAAGGATCATGTGATCCCTCATCTATTCGGAAAGAAAACAGCCAAGGATATGTGGGAGGCTCTGACAAAACTATATCAGAGCAATAATCAGAATAGGGAGATGGTATTGAGAGAGAAACGCAAGGGCACCAAGATGTCCAAATCAAATACAATAGCTTCTTATCTCACCAGGATCACACAAGTTCGTGATGAGTTGGCAGCAATTGGGGACGCTGTGTCAAAACAGGAATTGGTGAGGACAACCTTGAATAGCTTCACTAAGCCATGGGCTCCCTTCGTCAAAGCCATTGTGGCATGAGAAAAACTTCCTGACTGGAATAGATTGTGGGACAATTTCATCCAGGAGGAGGTTCGGGAGGAATCTATATATGGAGGCCAGCGCAAGGGTGATGACGATGAGAACCTTGCCCTTGCAAGTCATGCAAGGAAGGGCAAGGGGAAGACCAAAAAGAATACTAGTGGAGAGGCCACCTCTCAAGATGGAAAGGAGGACATGAGCTAGGTTAAATGTTTTGCATGTCATAAGTTTGGCCATTATGCATGTCAGTGTCCGAACAAGAAGGGCAAGAATAAGGCACAAGTTGCAACATCAGCAGACACGCAGGTGAGTGAATCTGCCACTAAGCTCGAGAAGGAGTTCTCGTTGGTGTCTTGTCTTTCTAGCACCATAGCCAAGGGTGCATGGTTCGTGGACATTGGTGCTTATCGTCATATGACGGGATCACAAGATTTGTTCACCATTATTTCAGAGGCAGACTTAGAGCTACATGTGGAACTTGGTAATAATGCCAGGTGTGCAGTAGAGGGGGTTTGGAACATTCAGTTTCAACTAGAGTCAAGGAATCCTTTTGAGGTGACAGATGTGCAATATGTACCAGGGATAACCAAGAACCTACTCTCAGTCTCAGCCATGCAAGACAAGGGGTATGAAGTCTATTTCCAAGATGGACGGGTACTTGTCAAGCCGAGGGCTTGTAGTCCAAGTTCAGGACGAGTAATTGGAAGCAGAGAGGGTAATTTGTACTTACTGAAGGCTCAACCTGTACGTTCCCTAGTTCATGATAGTGACAATGACAACTTGTGTGAGTTATGGCACGGGAGGATGGGTCACTTGCACCACAGGGCTTTACCGATATTGAGGGAGATTGTCACTGGTCTTCCAAAGTTCAATGTAGAGCAGCATGGTCTGTGCAAGGGATGTGCACTTGGCAAGTATGTCGAGACAACCTTTCCTAGCAGTGATAGCAGGTCCAAAGGGATATTGGATCTGATGCATTCAGACGTATGTGATCCTATGTCAATGGCATCTTTGAGTGGTTACAACTACTATGTAAGCTCCATTGATGATTTCTCCAGGAGAACGTGGATCTACTTCATGAAGACCAAGGATGAGGTCTTCAGTCAATTTCGGGAGTTTAAGGCTCTCGTGGAGAACCAGATGGGGAGGAAGGTCGGAGTTTTGAGGTCAAACAATGGGGGTGAGTATACCTCCAACGACTTCAAAAATTTCTACAAGGAGGCAGAAATTAATACAAAGCTGACAGTGCCATACAACCCATAGCAGAATGGGGTGGCAGAAAGGAAGAGCAAGGCCATAGTTGGAGCTATGTCAGCACACTTTTTCACCCTTCAATCAGATCTGATATATGTGTAAATGGAAAAGTGGCTAATTCAAGGAGAAATTGACATAAATTGTCACGAGCAAACCTCTTAAACCAGATCTGATTTATTTTACTTCGACAATTTATTTAAAACCCAAAAATTGTTCTCCTCAATAAAATCTGAAAATTGCTAATAAAATAAATACACTGGTGTATTAACTCATAAATTAAATGCAATGGAAATACCCAAAGAAATCAAACACATAACAACAAATAAATTTCACCCAACAGCAATCTTCCTTCAGTTTATTAAATATGGAAAATCTAGGTTAGACCCACAAAGAAAATACACAGAGAAATATGCAGTTGTGTGAGAACCTGTAACTCGATCCCCACTGGAAATCAGTCTCAGGAAATCGACCCCCCAAAAACCTCAGCCTCCTCTCAGTCCCTTGGCTGCTAGGAAACTCGGCCTCTCCTCTTTCCAGAATTCGGTTGTCCTAGAAATCTCGTTGAGATCCTTCTCTGCAAACCCTCACAATTCTCCTCAGTCACTTGAGTCTCTCGCTCCTTGAGAAAATCGCTTCCTCAAATGTGTCTTCATCCTCTCCCTTAGGTTTACTTTATACTTTCTCCAAAGGCCAAATCCCTAATCTCCAAAGTGATAGAGGGCTAGGATTAATCCTAGCCTTCTTAGATCAACGATGGAGATTAGATCTAATTCACTTAAATAATTAATTATTTATCCTTGGAAAACTTTAGCCCAAAGTCTACATTAATCAGATAATTTAATTAATGTATTTTTCCTAAGTTAAACTTAGTAAGGGCTCATATTAGTTGCTCCTCTCGAACAACCACCTAAAGAGGACTTCTCTTCCACATGCTAAGACACCAAGCCAATGTAGAAGACCTTCCAAAGCTATAGAAATCAACACTCCCTCCTAGCAAGGAAGGGATTCTCCACCACCCCTAACTTGTCCCTGAAGAAAACAAATTTTCCTTTCACTAGAGGCTTGGTGAGAATGTCTGCTATCTGCTCCCCTGTGGATATGTTCTGCAATCTCACAACACCTCTCTGGATCCTGTCTCTGATGAAGTGGTATTTGATCTCTATATGCTTGGACCGATCATGTAACACTGGATTTTCCGAAAGCTTGATACAGCATTGGTTATCACAGTGGATCATTGTAGGCCCCATCTCAAGACCAAATAACCCTGTGAGCATCTTGTGTAGCCAAAAGGCCTCACAACTCGCCAGACTCACTTCCATGTACTTGGCCTCTACTAAGTTAAGTGCCACTGAGTGCTACTTCCCGCTAAACCATGAGATCACTACTGACCCCAAGCTTAAACAACATCCAAAAGTACTCTTCTCGTCCATTGCACTCCCTTCCCAATCTAAATCTGTGTACCCCTGCAACTGCACTCCACCAACTCTGAGATATCTCAGTTCAAAGTCCATTGTACCACGAAGATACCTCAACACATGCTTTGTGTCACCCAATGAACCCTCCTCCGCTCCACCATGAACTGGCTAAGTGTATTCACTACAAAGCAAATATCCAGCCTAGTGTTGACTAGATACATCAAGGACCCGATCAACTGCTTGTACAAAGTGGGATCCACCAACTCATCCTCAGAAGCATTAAGCTTCCTCAAGTTAGTGATCATAGGTGTAGACATTGGCCTACAATCCTCCATCCTGAATTTCTTCAAAATCTCAACTGCATACATGCCATGTCCAAGGAAAATCTCTCCTGACTATTGCCACACCTCCAATCCCAAAAAGTAGGTGCTCCTTGCACAATCCAATATCCTTCATCTCAAACTCCGTAACAAGGTACTCCTTGCACATCCTTATGAACTTATTTGATCCTATCAAAAAGAGATCATCAACATACAGCACTAAAATGAGTGCATCATCTCCAACAAGTGTGTAATACAAGTAGGGATCCACCTCACTTTTAGTGAAGCCTAAACCAAGTAGGTACCCATCAATCCTTGAGTACCATGCACGCGATGCCTGCTTAAGCCTGTACAAGGCCTTCTTCAATTTGCATACATGGGACTCCCTCCCATGCACCTCAAATCCCTAAGGCTACTCAATATATACTTCTTCCTCAATCACCCCATTGAGAAAGGAAGTCTTCACATCCATCTAATCAATCCTCCACCCCATTTTTGAGGCAATAGATAGAACTGCCCTAATAGATGCATATCTAGCGATGGGTGCAAAGGTCTCCTCAGAGTCCAGTCCCTCCTTCTGGGAGAACCCTCTCGCCGCGAACCTTGCTTTGTACTTCTCAATGCTGCCATCTGTAGCATGCTTGATCTTAAAGATCCATTGAGAAGTGACCATTGACTTTCCCTCAGGCCTCGGTACTATCTCCCACACATCGTTCCTCATGATGGAACTATACTCTTCCATCACGGCATCCCTCCAAACTTGTTGGTTCGTTGCCTCCTCAAGGGTAGAAGGCTCAGACTCACTAATGTTGCTCATTAAGGCCATATAACTAGAAAATATGGTAGGTGGTCTACTATCCCTGAAGGTCCTGCTAGAAGCCTCCACATACCTCAAGGTCTACTCGACCCATCTCGGCCTCCTCCTGGTAGAGCTCAAAGGAGCCTCTTGCTCCTCGTCCTAATCAGAGGGTTGTGTCCCTGATGCTAGTGTTGTTGGTCCATGTTCAACCTTCGAAACCTCTCGCTCCCAATCCTCTACCACCATTGACTATGTATCATGTGACCTCCTAAAGGTCCTACCCTCCTCAAATCTAACATCACGATTGATTGCTACCTTCTTCTACCCTAGAATGTAGAACTTGTAGACCTTTGAAGTCTCATTGTATCCAACAAAAATGCCCTTCTCTAATGAGGGCTCCAGTTTAGTCTTCTTCTCTGAAGGAATGTGGACATACACTAGACTACCAAAGATATGCAGATGACTCACCTCCGATTTCACTCCTGTGAATGCTTCCTTTGGAGTCATGTCCTCCACTGCCCTGTGAGGACTCATGTTTTGTAAGTATATATCTATATTGCATGCCTCCGCCCATAAGAACATATGCAGATCATGATCATGGATCATGGCCTTGGCTACTCAGACTATAGTCATGTTCATCCTCTCTGCCACTCCATTCTCCTGCAGATTATAGGGCACTGTCAACTCTTTCTTGATTCTTGCTACCCTACAGAAATCCTTGAACTCGTTGGAGGTATACTCGCCTCCATTGTCTGATCTCGGGAGCCAATCTGGTTCTCCACAAGAGCTTTAAATGCACCAAATCCAACACTCTCTTGGATCTGGTCTCACTGTTAGGAAATGTTGCCTTGGCCTGCTTGCCAAGTGCACATCCTTTACACACACCATCCTGCTCCACACTGAACTCCTGAAAACCAATGACCATCTCCCATAACAGTGGTAGAGCCCTGTAATGCAAATGTCCCATATTCCTGTGCCAAAGTTCACTTTGGCTGTCACTGCTATATACAAGGGCTTTCATTGGTTGTCCTCTCAATAGATACAAGTTACTCTCTCTATTGCCTATAACTCGCCTCACGCTACGATCAGCCCCTTTCAGCCTAACAACCACCTCACCTCCTTTGAAGCTGACCTCCAGTCATTTGTCCTCCATGGCCGAAACAGAGTAATTCTTCTCCAACCCAGGTACATACATAACTTCCTTCACCTCCATAAGACTTCTAGAATCTAGCTAGAACTGTATGCTACCAATGCCCTCTACTGCATACCTAGGGTTGTCACTAAGCTCTACATGAAGATCACAACGCTCCTTGGTCATACTGGTGAAGTTGTCTTGAGATCTCATCATGTGACGAGATGCTCCACTATCCACAAACCACACCCCCCCTTGTAATGGTGCCAGAAAGACAAGATACTAGGGAAAATTCCCTCTCAAATTTTTCAGCTAACTCATCCATCTGTGCAGATGCAGCTATTGTTGTCTTCCCCTTGCCTTTATTCTTGTTTGGACATTGTCCGGCATAATGACTGAACTTATGACATGCAAAGCTCTTAACTTTGCACATGTCAATCTTCCTTTGTGAAGATGCTCCTCCACTCTGGTTCTGCTTGGCTTTACCCTTGCTCTTCTTTGCTTGCACAGCTAGAGCAAGATTCTCCTCATCTCCACCTTTGTGTTGTCCACCAGTTATAGATTCCTCCCAAATCTCCTTTTGGGTGAAATCGTCCCACAATCTAGCCCAAACAGAAAGCTTGTCTCTAGCAAGGATACCTATCACAAATGTAGCCCACTACTTGGTACAACCCTTCAGTGCTACTTTTACAAGTTCCATCTCATCCACGGCTTCCCCAACAGTTGACAGTTCATCACAAACCTGTTAATCCTTGTGAAGTATGAAGCTACAGTTTCAGATCTGTTCATCTTAATATTGCTTAGCTTTTCCCTTAGCCCCATCTTCATGTTCTAGTTGTCGCTTTGGTACAACTTGATTAACGTTGTCCACATTTTATGAGTTGTTTTCTTCCCTGTGACATGAGGAATAATGTGATCCTTCACGGCATCCAAAATGATCCCTCTAGCTTTCACATCTTTCAGTTTGCAGCCCCCTCCAACCTGTCTTCATATCTCAGTCCTAATGATGCCATCTTAGCCGGATCGACTTTACCCACAAAACCCTCGAATAAAAAAATTTGCTATCAAAACCCTTGTGCCATTGATCTCCCTTCTTCAAAGTTTCTAGTGCTCTGATACCATGTTAAATCTCTTATACCAGATCTGATTTATTTTACTTCAACAATTTATTTAAAACCCAAAAATTATTTTCCTCAATCAAATCTGGAAACTGCTGATAAAATAAATACATTGGTATATTAACTCAGAAATTAAATGTAGTGGAAATAACCAGAGAAATCAAACACATAACAATAGATAAATTTCACCCAACAACAATCTTCCTTCACTTTATTAAATCTGGAAAATCTGGGTTAGACCCACAGAGAAATGTGCAACTGTGTGAGAACCTATAACTCGGTCCCCACTGGAAATCAGTCTCAGGAAATCAGCCCCCTAGAAACCTCAACCTCCTCTCGGTCCCTTGGTTACTAGGAAACTCAGCCTCTCATCTTTCCATAATTTGGCTATCCTGAAAATCTTGCTGAGATCCTTCTCTGCAAACCCTCACAATTCTCCTCGGTCACTTGAGTCTCTCATTCCTTGAGAAAATCGCTTCCTCAAATGTGTCTTCATCCTCTCCCTTAGGTTTACTTTATACTTTCTCCATAGGCCAAATCCCTAATCTCCAAAGTGATAGAGAGCTAGGATTAAATCCTAGCCTTCTTAGATCAACGGTGGAGATTAGATCTAATTCACTTAAATAATTAATTATTTATCCTTAGAAAACTTTAGCCCAAAGTCTACATTAATCAAATAGTTTAATTAATGTATTTTTCCTAAGTTAAACTTAGGAAAGAGCTCGTATTAGTTGCTCCTCTCGAACAACCACCTAAAGGGGTCTTCTCTTCCAGATGCTAAGATGTCAAACCAATGTAGAAGACCTTCCGAAGCTATAGAAATCAACATGTTTTTTATCTAGAAGCCAAGGTGTAAGTGTGTTTTTGCCAATGAGGTTAGTTCAGTGCCTGATTTTCATAAGATTTGTTGAGATGAAGTACGTAACCAACTCCATGCTAAGGGTTATCTCCTGATCAAGGATGCTAAGAGTCTTGATGATTTTTCCTATTCTAATTTGATTTATACTTTAGTAGCATTAAGCAAGAACTCTTAATTTCTTTTTCTCCTCTTCCCAATGTACATACTCTGTCATGTTTCTTCTCTCTATTAATATTATTATTATAATACAAGAAGTATTTTCCAAGCATAATAATCAGAGCTTGAATCTACAGTTAAAGTTGATTGGAGTTTGTGGGCCAAGGGTTTCAAGAAGCAAGTTATTAAATTTTCTAAGGTTAGATCTTAGACCCTTTTTTATTTTTCTAAAAATCAATGGGAAAGGCAAATTTTTAATATTTTGAGGAAGGGTTCATGAGCCCGTCGAAAAGAAAGATACCATCACACATATGCAAAAGGAAAAGTAAAGGAGCGGGAATAGCAAGCAACCGTGAGCCACCATACTTAGCATCTGACACACAAGGATACCTTGCTAAGATGGGGAAACATTCAAAACACATGCAGGAGCAAAATAAACCCCAACAACAACTAATTTTAGATTGCCGACAAAAACAAGGCAGAGGCCAACAAAACCTCGACCACAGAGGAAGACACTAGAAATGTGACCCCCAACTCAAGCAAAAGCAAAGCTACACATAAGAACCCACACGCCAACACAAAGATAGATTGTAGCAAAGATGGATTTTTGTTTCTCGTAGAGAAAATGCAATCATATGAATTTCTGCAGCAAAAAGTGTACTAGAAAATTGTTTCCCTAGCCCAGAACAAACAAATATGAAGCAAAGAATTTTTTAACGTAAAGAAGCCATACCACTTAATACCATTTTACCCCCAACCAATTGGCAATGCTCCCATGTTGGATCCTTCTTCTCTTGAGCCATGGCAATTTTTTTACCAACAACAACGAATCTACAAATAAAACCCTAAGATTTCTTAATTTCTAGGAAAAAAAAGCAATGTTATTCACTCTTAAATAAAATTAGGGTTATAGAAATGGTACTAAACTTTTACATACCTTCACAACCACTGCAAATCAGCCAAGAAAATCTCTGATTCAACACTCCAAATCTACTCAAGAAGCACTCCAAACCAACAAGAAGAATGATGTTGAATGAAGATCAACAATCACTCAAAAATTCACACGTTCAAAAATTCCAAATCGAACAAGTGAAGGGTGTGAGACAAATGGAGGGGGGCTCATTAAATAAAAAGGGTAGGGGTTTAGAATTAGGTTATAGTCTATGTTTTTATATTTTATTAATTTTCATTTTTTTAAGTGGTTTAAGTGGGCCCCATGCACCTTCTTACAACACTATACAAAACCGGCCTGTTCTATGTATAGAACCGGCCATTTTCAGTTGAAACCACTGGTTCCAACCAGAAATGTCCAGGAACCAGCCCAACCGTTTGGGTTAACTGGTTTTAGGCTGGTTCCGGTAACCTTGGGATCAACACGCAATGCCAGGAGGCCTTATGTGTGAAGACTCAACTGCCTAAGCTTTGTTAGATCAATAAAATCTATATATAATCTCTTTTGGAAATTAAACAATGAATTGTAATTCTTTGAATAATGTTGGGTTCTTCTTTCTCTCTTAGAAATGCTTATCTGCGACTACACAAGGAAACATGGGTAAAAGAGTAATAAACAGTGCAAAAAAAAATTGTCATGAGTCCTGGGGATGCTTGCACGATAAACAAGCTTCATGGATCATGACAGAGTGCCTTTGGTGTTGCAATAAAAATACAACATCTTAGGTGGCTTGGCTTGCTTAAAAAAATGTAAGGAAACCCTTGTTTTTCTAGTCTACTTTACGAAGTTGACTGTTCTACTCAGCAAACCATTATTACATTTAGCATGGCGATCAATTGATAATTAAAATACATCCGTCATTGCTTCCTTGTACCACCCAAATCTCCTTATTTATGACTTATCATACTCGTCATTTTCCTTTATCAACTAAATTGGTGTACAACAAGTGTTTGTCATCAACTCAATTCATCTTGGGGATCTAAGGGGCTTGCTCACTTCACTAGAGGCCTCCCGAATAAAAACCTATATGTCTAAGCTTTTTCCAGTCATTATAGCTAATCCGCAAACCCACAGGATATCAGGCTATGAGTTGGATCCTCTGCACGAAACTTAGATGCCCTCCCTTCTCTTCTAAAACATTCAACTGTCATCTAGTGGTTCAATTTAGTCCTTGGCAGTCCAATCTATCTCTACTCATGTAAAGATGCTTTGTTGTGCTAACAGATGTCTCCTACAAGCTTAGTAACTTCACCATGAGCACGTGGTTGCATGAGGTAATCCATTAATTCATACATTGCTTGCAAGCTTCTTGGACAAAATCCAGCTATCTAGATGTCTGATTGGCATTATGACTAGTTTATAATCGTCGGAGGAGTTACTCAACGAAACTAATCCTTTGTTTAACCTCTGGAAGTATATTTCCTTGCTCATACCATTTTCCTGCAAAAGCATTAATAGAGCCTATCAGAAGAGGTGGTGAGTAAAACAAACGAGATCCTCTTCTTGCAATCTAGATTTATTTAAATTGTATATAAATCATCCTAGAGGATTTGCTCTTCCGCAAAAGCAACATAACAATCCGAGTAACCTTGCTTTCTTGAGAAAGGGCAAGAAAGTCCTTTTACTTCTCTATTTGCTCTGTGTAAATGGATGTTTTGTTCCAAGAACCAACACTACATTTTGCAAGGTGGGTAGTTAGTAGTCAAAACAAATCTGACACGATGCATCTTTACTGCTTGGATCTCCTTATTTTTTACTTGTTCCCTGCTTGCCATTCTCTTTGATGCCATGTTAAATAAGCATATCTCTTAATAATATGTATGAGTATGCATTAATGAAAGCTATGCATTAATAGTTATCATCACACAAGTAGTAATCATCCTAGTTTAATGATACATACGCTAGCGAACAATGATGAAGCACTTAGTAGTAACGGGCTTAGCAAATACTTATGTAATATAATTGAAGAAATCCATTGACTGCAATGCATGTTTATATATGCTTTGTTTACTATGCATTTAAGTATGGATACTTTTGCTACTTCATGCACACAATTGATATGCAACTGAAAAAACCATTCATGGATCATCCATAAAAGAAAACACCACAATCAAGATATCTCGGTAATCAAATGCACTTCAGTAAGGTTGTTGCAAGCAAAAAGATTTTGAAATCATCACATCATCAAGGCAGAGAGCAATTGAAGAAAACTTGAAGATTGTCAAGCAAAGCTAACCATTCAATTAAACTCAAAGTAGAGATCAAGCAGCCATATGGTCATAACCATTCAAGCACAATTCAAGACATCGATGATTAAAACAAGTGCATTCAATGACCAGGTAAGTTTTATTAAAAGTACCTTTAAGGTGAGATGCGCAATCATTGTTTACCTTTGTGTACTTTGAGAGTGAGTATAGATAGCAAATATCCATGTACATAAAGCAACATTAAGCGGAGACACTTTGGGCACTTGCAATACTCTTCTACATCTCATCATTATTCAATCACAAAGAATCAATGACCGAAGGCAAGGAGAGAAGCAATCATTGATCATCCAATCAACAAAGGTAATTTTTATGAAAGAGGCAATATTGAATAAGTGAACAAGCATTGACCTAACTAATATTCTAGCAGAAACCAATCATTTCAAGAAACCTGCACCCAAACTGAAAGGAGCAACTAAAGAAGATCAATGCGGTTAAAATTTCACACAACTTGCTGATAACCAAGGCAAGTTCAACAAGGAGACATGTCAATCACCAATGAAACAATGCAAGAACCTAAAGGCATTCTTATCGAACAAGAGAACTATTACATCCCTAGAGGCAAAACATTATCCAA
>ML814784.1:90853-109791 GCA_009831015.1 Picea engelmannii | reverse complement strand
TTTGTTTTGTATCCACTTTGAAATATAGTACACACATCACTTCACTTTATTATTTAAATAATTTCTTCTTTGTAACCACTTTGACTACTTTGACCTTTTGGGGCTTCTAGATGACTCATGAGGGTTCTCCAACTTCACATGGCCATAACTCTCTAACCGTGAGGAGTTATGTGACATTCCACATACCACCGGAAATGGCATGACATGTAATATCCATCTAGAATATTCTTACCTTGAAATATATTAAAACTCATACCATTATACATCAAACAAACTTGGTTCCATTACCCAAACCTTTCTGCTACTGGAATTCGTTACTGGAATTTCTTCAATGGTTGACATCAATGACAACCAACCCAAATAATCAACAATATCCCCCTTTGGCATTGATGGAAACACTCTGATGCAATATTGAATTCATATCACTCATGCTCCCCCTGTGACCATCGTTCCCCCTGGAACCATGCCTCTGTGCTTTGTCTCCAAGCATTTACCTTTGCATCTGATAAATCTCTCCCCCTTTGTCATCAATGGAAAAAGTATCTTTCCATCCGAGACTACTCCCCCTAACTGAACTATCCTTCAAGATACTCCCCTTAACTGAACTCTTCCTGAAAATGATCCCCCAACCTGAACTATCCTCTTTATGGTGTTTCCTCATGTAAATCTAAAACATATAAGATAATCATTCAAAAGCATTCATTTTGGAATAGAAATTACTCCGAGTCTCTGGAAAAAATATTCAAAGGCTTCCCATGGAAGCGGTTTTGTAAATACGTATGCCACTTGTTCTTTTCTTCCCACATATTCAACTCTAATGTTATTCTCTGCAACCTATTCTCGTAGAGAGTGATACTTGATTGGAATGTGCTTCATCTTGGAGTGCATCACCGGGTTCTTTGAGATACTGATGGTGCTTGTATTATCACAATAGATTGGAATGGGCTCATCATACTCAACATGTATATCTGTTAGAGTTTGTTTCATCCATAGACCCTGTGTACAACATGTTGTTTCTACAATATACTCTGCTTCGGTTGTAGATAAGGATATTGATGATTGTTTCTTGCTTATCCATGATATTAAACACTCACCTAAGTAGAACATTGCTCCACTAGTGCTTTGTCGGTCATCAATGCAACCTTCCCAATCTGCATATGTGTAGGCAATAAGTGATAGATCCTTTCCTTTTTTATACCATAATCCAAACTCTTTTGTTCCTTTGAGATATCTGAAAATCCTCTTCACTGCTACGACCTATGATTCCTTTGGTGTTGCTTGAAATCGAGCCACTTGTCCAATTGCCTGCATTACATCTGGTCTGGATGTTGTCACATATAGTAAGCTACCAATCATTGACATGTATTTCCTCTGGTATGTAGACTTTGAATCATCATCTTTTCTCAACTTGCAACTGGTTTGCATAGGAGTGGTAACTGGTTTTCAATCTTCCATTCCGAACCTCTTTAGCATTTCTCTGATATACTTAGTTTGAGAAATAAAAATTCTTTGGTTGATTTGACGTATTTGAAGATCCAGAAAGAAGGATAGTTCTCCGAGTAATGAAATTTCAAATTCGTTATGCATATCCTTTGCAAATTTTTGGCTTAACCTTGATGTAGAAGTTGTTGTCTGCACTTCCTTTTCTGAACCCTGCCTGTTGTAGATATTTATCCAGTCTAGAGTACCATGCTCTAGGAGCCTGTTTTAGACCGTACAAGGCCTTCTTCAATTTTCACACATAATCTGCATTTTATGACAACTGAAATCCTTCTGGTTGTTCGATGTAGACTTCTTCTTCATCTTTTTCTTCTTCTTCGTAAATATGTTCCACTGATTCATTTTCTTCTTCCTTTGATTCTCATCCACCTGTTTCATCAATTGTTACATTGATGTTTTCCACAACTTTGTTCAATCTCATATTGTAACACGTGTATTCTTTCCATGTACCTGAGTAACCAACGAGTACTCCTTTGTCCACATGAGAGTCAAACTTTCTCATTCTTCCATCTTCTCTTTTGATGTAGCATTTTCTTCCAAATACTCTAAAGTGATTCACATTTGTTGGTCTTCCTTTCCATGACTCGTAGGGAGTTTTTCCATTGTTGTTTATGAGCATTACTTTGTTTTGAATTTGAACTGTTGTATGCATTGCATGTGTCCCAAAAAAATATCTGTCAATTTGGAATCCATTAGCATTGTTCGAGCCATTTCCTGTGTAATTAACATCCATAATGTTCCTTTGTCTCTGAACCACTCTCTGAACCAATCTATGAATCCATACTCTCATCCATTGTCATATATCTGTCCAAACCTGCTAAGTGTTATTACAAATCCATCTATGTCCATACTATCCAAGACTCTACTACACAACTATCCATAAAGATGACCCATTTATCACTATACTATCATGGAGTCTTCACTACTACAACTAATTGTACTTATGCTAACTAACTTCTCTGGATCTGTCTTCTCAAACTCTGCAAGATGCTCGAAGGATGGTTATTTGGTATGCCACAACTATCACATAGACTCCCCTTGTCTAATATTCATATTACCTTGGAGTCTCTAAGTTGGATGGATTAGAACAATTCATGCTCTGATGTGTATTCATCATCATCTTCATTGGTATATTCATCATCTCTCTGAGCTCTGACTTCTTTCTTTTTGTCTATGGATTCATCTTTCACTACAATGTATGAAAGTACAATCTCTTGAACCTGATCCTTATTTCCTTGTCCTTATTTTCTTTCAGTTACTTTCCAAACCTTTCTGTATCTAACATCTTTCTTTTTCGCTGAAGAATTTTCTTCATCTATTTTTATTGCTAATCTTGTGATCTCTGGGACCTGGTATTTTTTCACATGTTCTTCATGTTTTTTTATCCATACTTTCTTATATTTGATATCAGTGTTCTCTTTCATGGAAGTATCTATCATGCTTCTACAATCACTAGCTATGTGTCCATAGTTATGACAATTGTAACATTCAATGTTACTTGGGGCCACATAGGCATTTCTTGCTTGAACATTTTAATAATCCCTACAATCTGCAACCTTATGTCCAAAATAAGAACAATAAAAACAATGAACATAAAATAAATTTGCATACCTGGGAGTGACTGATCTTCTTTGTGGCGTAGTCCTTCTGAATTTCTTCCTTGACTGATCATGATCGTGATTGAAGCTTCTTTGTGGCTTGAACATGGATGGTCTTCTTGAAGATGTATCTTCAATAGTTTTCTTAGATTTTGGTTGACCATGATTATTTCCTTTGAGTATTTCTACATAACTCTTTCTATTTTCTTCATTCTTCTTTTCTAGCAACCTAGAGTGCTTCACTTCATTCTCTATAACTGATGTGGATGTTTCTGTCTCTTCAACGTTCTTGTTGAGCTTGACGATTTTACTTCTCAATGTGACAACTTCTTCTTCAAGCTTCTCAACCTCTTCTTATTTCTTCATTATCTGAGACTTCATGACTTCTTTTGTTCTTTTCGCTTCTTCAAGCTGAATTTTTAATGTGATTATTTCTTCTTCAAGTTCTTTCTCTTCTTGACCAAACTCTGCCTCAAGCTGGCTTAGATAGTTAGTTATTTCCTTAAGATGACCTATCAATATATTCTCTCTCATTTCTGCTTCTTCCTTCTGTGCTGCTATGTTGACTTCCAAATACTGCTTTTGATATTCAATATTTTCTTCAATCTTTCTGGCTTCTTCTAGATGAGTTCTTAAGTTCTCGATGACCTGTTGGGCCTCTTCAAAAATGTGAACACATTCCTTTTGTTTCATAAATTACTTCTTGAGTGACTTATTTTCTTCTCTTAGTTCATCTAAATCACTAATCAATTCTGCTTCATAATTGTCTTCCTTTTCAATTAGTTTTTTTGTCTCATTTCCTTCATGGCATTATGTTTCAAGATGTCTGTGTTTTTCACAATTAAATAAAAACAACATGCCTCTGGTGATTATGTACTCTTCATATTGTTGGATTACTAAGATGGGGGGTGAATCAGTAATAGTGCAATTATAATCCTTTTTATCCAAATTGATCCAAGTGTTATATCAATGTAGTATTATTATCCAATAATGAGCAATAAGAAATGAACAATCACACACATACACATTACACCAGTGTTTTACGTGGAAACCCAAATCGGGAGAAAACCACAGAATGATTTTTCTTATATGTCTTGAAGAATTACGTTCATTGGAAGCACCAACTTCCTTTGTTTTCCAGCTGCAACTAGAAGAAGGCTCCAACCCCCTAGTTTCTCAGGCTACAACCTGAGGGAAGCTCCAACTCCCCAAATCTATGGCTACTACCAGAAGGAGGGTACAACCCCCTATGTTCTCCTGCTACAACAGGAAGGTGGCTACAACCACCTGTCCTTGCCCCGTCCTGCCATCCTGAAGTAGAAGTAGAATGATGGAACCATTGTAAACATGTCACTGTGAGAGATATTGTTGTACAACTGTATCAACCTGTACCACTAACTTGTATCCAATCTGTACAACTGCCTTGTAATCAATCTGTACCTGAACTAGACATGTATCCACAAAAATACAATAGATACGTGACCTATAGTGATGCATATTGTGTATGTACATGCCCTATCTGTTATGCAACTCATGTATGTACGTGCCCTATCTGTTATGCAGCCTATGTATGCCTTCTGAGACTAGGGTTTCCTTTCACTTGAAAACTTCTGACCCTCTGTAACTTCTTTCACATAGATTTGTAACCTGTCACTGTATCCAGACTGTAAATGTACCATGTGCATGCATTCTCATACATAACCTCTACTCAAGGCAAGTATTTCTCTCTCTAGTCATGTTCCATATAGGTATGTGTAATCATGAACAAGTATAATGTCCCTCACATGATATTAGTCATCAACCCCTTTCTGATATTCAACTTCTCAATACATCAATAAATA
Source organism: Picea engelmannii (assembly GCA_009831015.1). NCBI lineage: Eukaryota > Viridiplantae > Streptophyta > Pinopsida > Pinales > Pinaceae > Picea > Picea engelmannii. The sequence goes on along the minus strand of ML814784.1, from coordinate 104,852 downwards.
CAAGATATCAACCATGTACCATAAAAACTCTTAGCCATATGCCAAGAAATACAAGATGTGCCTCAACAAGAAGTATCAATGATAAATATACCAACACTATATTTCTGTAGATCTGACTTATACATAAGATCTCATGCAACCACTAGTCTCTCTAGGGAGAATCCTCAAATCTCCATTTCCATTCCTCGTGCATACATCAAAATCCAACTATTCATAGAAATAAGACATACCTTTTGAACCAATGGATGGATCTGATGTATCTAAGCACTCTAGACCTTCCTAGGAGCTTGATATCATAATCTAGAACCTCTGCACCTTCATCTTCTCAAGCTTCATGGCTTTATCAACATGTACTCACCCTATACACAGTCAACCCACGTACGTACTCACCCTATACACAGTCAAACCACGTACGTACGCACCCTATACACAGACATCCCGTGTACACCTCAGAAAATAGGTTTTTCTCTGAATCCGAGAATTTCTCCGTCAACCCTTCGTGCTACCTTATATGTTCGCCACTTCAGATGTATCCACAAGTATTTACAAGAAGCTTTACACAAGAAAATAGATATACAATATGTACAAGTGTGTTTTTATGAGTGAGCTTTGTCTCTTATTTATATCTTCTTGTAGCCTTACACTTTCCTTATTTTAGGGCTTCTTCATTTAAAATAATTTCTTTTTGCAAAGCACTTTGACTCTTGGGGGCTTCTATAAGACTCATGAGGGTTCTCCAACTTCATATGGCCATAACTCTCTAACCATGAGGAGTTATGTGATGTTCCACATACCACCGGAAATGGCATGACAAGCACTATCCATCTAGGATATTTTCACTCACAAATTCATTTTCCTTCATCTCCTTATTCCTCAAATAAGAATGGGTTCTCTCACTCTGCAAAGTGTCTTCCTGTGAGGGCTTTCACCATAAGGGGACCACTTTGGAGTTCATCCATTTTTACTTCTTATCAACCATGACAAGACAATAATGAGTCAACTTTACACCAAACAATCTTGGGTCCATTACCCAAACCTTGTGCCACGGGGCTTTCTTCAAGAGTTGACATCAATGACAACCAACCTTAATCAACACTTTTGAATCTATTTGACATGGTGAACATAATTATTCTTGATTTGTATCTGCATCTTCTTTGGAATATTTTGAATCTGTGACGAGTGAAGAATATATGTCATGTAATTTATCCCAAATTTCTTTGGTTGATGATCATTTACCAACCTTTTCTCTTACCGAATTAGGTAATCCTTCCCAGATGAAATCCAATGTTATTTTTGTATTATTCTTCAATTCCTTCTTAGCTGCAGTCTTTTCCCTTTTTGAACTATCATATCCTATAACGACTGATAGACAAATATAATGCCCCTACGCCTGTAAAAATACTTTCGTCCTTCTACTCTGCATCTCATACTTTAAACCATTTTGATCATTGAACAGTGGTACTCCATTCTCAGAATAATCCATGATCTCCTTCCAGTGGTTAAATTGTTTCCTAGAGGAACCAGCTCTGATACCAATTGTTGGATTACTGAGAGGGGGGGGTGACTCAATAATAGAGAAATTTAATCATTTTTCACCATAAAATGTAAGTGTTATATCAATGTATAATTATCATTCAATAGTTGCAAAGTAAATAAAAAATGAACAAATGAGCAATCATACACATACACAGTACACCAATGTTTTGCATGGAAACCCAAAGCGGGAGAAAACCACAAAATGCTTTTTCTTATATGTATTTAAGAATTACATTCATTGGAAGCACCAACTTCCTTTTTTTTCCAGCTGCCACTGGAAGGAGGCTCCAACCCCCTAGTTTCTCAAGATACAACCTGAGGGAAGCTCCAACTCCCCAATTCTCTGGCTACAACCAGAAGGAGGCTACAACCCCCTATGTTCTCAGGATACAACCTAAAGGAAGCTCCAACTCCCCAATTCTCTAGATACAACCAGAAAGAGGCTCCAAACCCCTATATTCTTCGGCTACAATCGGAAGGTGGCTACAACCACTTGTCCTTTCCCCGTCTAAGCGCCCTGATGTAGAAGTAAAATGATGGAACCACGGTCACACTATCACTGTGATATATACTATTGTAAACCTGTACCAATCAACCTACACCAAACAACATGTACCAATAATTTGAACCATGCATCAACCATGTATCAACCTGTACCATAAACAAGTGCATCAACCATGCATCAGCATGTACCTCAACCCGTACCATAAACAAGTGCATCAACCATCCACCAACCTGTACGAATAACCTGTCACAACAACCTATCCAAACAACCTATAACAAAAACTTGTCTCATCAATCTTATCAACCAAATCATATCTACTCACCAATATCAATCACCAAGAAAACTCTCAAAGATTTGCATCAACCAAGCATAACACAACAACTCATAATCATCACTGAGATCAATATGTGCTTCTAATAATATACCAATACAAGTATGCTACATCATCCATAAACCATGTGTCAACAATACTACTAACAAGTGCCTCCAACCATGTACCAAGTATGTACCAACTATGCATCAACTACTCATCAACTATGACTCATCAATATGTACCAACATCACCAACTATACACCTCATGTATGTGCCAATTCATCAACTACTTGTCTCAACCATGTACCCAACATGTACCTCAACCAAAATCCCTCATCAATTTCATCATCCAAATATGATTTGTAACTATGTAATAGACCTGTTGTATATGATCACATACCTACAAACCTTCCTTAACTTTAAAAACAAGAGACTAGCATTTTAATCAAACTTTACTTTAGTCAAACATGACTAATTTTGGATTAGTCAATAACCCTAACTTGAAATAATCATAACTATGTACATGTAATGAATAAATATCTGAAAATAGCACACAATGTTCTTCAGTTTCTTTTATGCAATTCCTCCAGGTTTCACTACTTGGATCCTCTCATAAAAGGAGTTATAGCAAAAATGGCATACCTTATTGAATTCTGGCTTATTCTAGAGAGATAACTTGTAGAGCGTTCCCTGCACAGAATATTTGTTGTATGGATCTGAAAATTGTACACATAATACTACATCTTGTACTATAACCAATACATTTGGTCTTACTGAATTTGGATCTGTTATGAATAAGTTATGATGTTTTTACCCGAAACACATGTTTTAGACTAGTTTCAGGACTAGCCACAAACCCTATTTTCCACGGCGTGTAACTAAAAAAATACAACGACCCACAAGTTGAAATTTGTATTACAGCTACTTGGATATGTTTCTGTAATGACCTCCCAATTTCACAGTCTGAATCATTCTAGAAAAAAAGTTATTGAGAAAATGGTGAGTTGACCTGTAAATAACATACCTTAGAAAGCATCATCAAACGAATTTATCCTCCCTTGAATTTCAACCTTCTTTACTTCACCTTCCCTCTGAAATTAGGCCTAAATATCCTTTGGTTACTTCAATAATTTGTAGATATTCAATATGCTCAAGTGTAATTAAAAATTAGAGACCCTTGCCTCTTATTTATACTTTCATGTAGCTTCCTCAAAGGGTTACCTTCTATCCATCTTAACCCACTTTCCTTATTTTAGGGCTAACCCACTTCTAACCACTTGTCGACTTAGTAATTTATCCATTAAATTTATTATTTAAATAATTTATTTTGTATCCACTTTGAATTATAGTACACTCATAACTTCACTTTATTATTTAAATAATTTCTTCTTTGCGACCACTTTGACTACTTTGACCTTTTGGGGCTTCTAGATGACTCATGAGGGTTCTCCAACTTCACATGGCCATAACTCTCTAACCGTGAGCAGTTATGTGATGTTCCACATACCACCGGAAATGGCATGACATGTACTATCCATCCAAAATAGTCTTACCTTCAAATATATTAAAACTCATATCATTATACATCAAACAAACTTGGTTCCATTACCCAAACCTTTGTGCTACCGGAATTCGCTACCGAAATTTCTTCAAGGGTTCACTGTTAGCCTATGGCTTACCTTTACCAATCACTAAGTCTAAATTGTCACCTATATTTGTATTATTCATTTAGGATATTAGTAATATATCCTCAAGTGATGACTAATGAGTTAGTTAAGATTGCCTAGCCTAGTCATCATGCATGATTTTAGGATCTAGAGCAAATCTCTCTATGAGGTGGCATTACCCATTGTACTATAAATATGTAACATTGGAGTGAATAATTAAAGGGTTGGCTAATATGCCTTTTCCACCATGTTGTTGTTGTTCTTGTCTCTATTTTATCAATTGTTGTTCCTCTTCTTTATGATTTATCAATTGGTATCAGAGCCTTCTATAGTTCTTAGGGCTCGGTAATTCCATGATAGATTTTTTTTTTTCATGAAAAATCTTATTTCAGAACAATGGTGATTCAAATGGTGAAGAGGAGATTCTAATGTCGAAATGATCTTCACGCAGTAGATCTAATTTGCAGCGGATCTAATTTGCAGTAATAATTTAATATGCAACGATAATCCAATGACATTTGCAGTGATTTTGCAATGATGCCATCTTCAGCGATTTCGTGTCTGAATCTCAGCGATTTCAGCGCCTAAATGTGGTAGTTTTCCATGGGAAGTGAGGTGCAGAGAAACATTTGATCTTAAGGGGCCTCGTAATCATCCCATGATAGTGATTTGTGGTGAAGTTCAAGGATAAGAATCATGTACGCTGATTGAAGCACATATGCATATACAACCACGAGGTTGCAGGAAAGTCAAGATAGTGGGACAGGGCGTGACAGATTTCAAGCAAGGAGCAACGTGCATCTGAGCCACTATTCTCACCAGAAAATTACTCTGGGCATTAACAACATGATGAGACGAGTTGTGAATTCATGACAGAGCCATCCAAATCTGAAGCATGAGATTTAGAAGCTCACGGTGAGGTCGATCTGCTCAGCAACTAATCTGAGTTTTTTTTTGGTTTTGAAGCTGATTTAAAATTGTTTTCAAAGAATTATAAAAATAAAAAAAAAATTGCTATTGGATCTGAGCGATAGATCTGCATGATAGATCTATTTATCAATGAAATCAAGAATCCTTAAGAGCCAATGCATTGTGGTTGTTTATTATATCTGAAAATTGCTTAAAGATCCACCCATCTTTGTCTATCGACCAGATTGACTAGATCCATAGATGTCTCTGCAAGTTCTGGCAATTACAATGAATTTTTTGATCCATAGAACTGTGTGATCCAAAGAAACATGTACAGCTATGAAAGATTATCCATTACCATGATGCAGTTTTTAGGACAACTTGAGTATTGTTCTACAGTTCTGAAAAACTAAAATGACAAGTTAGACAAGCTTATCTCGTATGGGAAATCATCAAAATCGACTTCTTCGGGCACATAAAACTCCCCATATCATAGATCTTTGTCCAGAAAAAGAAAATATGTGATTGATTCATGTTTTTTTTTAATTGGATTTGAAGCGATATGAAAAGATCTAAAACAATATGCAAATTCTGAAGCGTTCTCTGGGTAATTTAGGAAGGCTACGGAGATGGTCGTATGCAATCTTTTGTTTGATTTTTTCTTCATTTTTTGAGATTCTTGTTCGGTGTTTAAGAAACCCACGCAATTTGTTTGAACTTTGAACCAATTTGAACGAGATACATGCAACTCTATGTTTGCTTACCTGTGCGAGTTGATGGAAACTATGCAACCAATTGTTTGAGTGTGGTGACAGGTGGATAGATCTTTGTGGAAGCTGTGGCGCTTGATGACTCTGCCACGAGAATTGAACATGGTCACATAATCTTATTTCATTTTCGTTGTTATCGATTCACTCAATGAACCCAAAATATATGTATCGAGAAAGTGCAATTTTTTTAAGGAAGCCATGTCAGGTATTTTCGCTCCAAAATCACAAGATTGGCTCCACGGATTTTCTCGAAATTGCCTCAAAATCCGCTTGAAATCCACCGACAATTTATTCCACATCATTGCCAAGAATCATATTACGATCTACATCACCATCAGCAGCAGCACCAAACTCTGGCGGTTCTGAATTAGGAGCTTGTTTACCCAATTCCATCCGTGCAACCAATTCCTTGGCATATGTTAAATTTGGGTCTAGGTGACCTCCTCCAAAATCATCCTTTGGAGTGCAATTTATTAATGAGCTCTCACTGGCAAATAGCTCCTCCACAAAAATCCTTTTGGAATATATCCCATCCACTCCATGAAGTGCATCATAACAGAACGTGAATTTGGGGCATGTAAGCAGCTTTTGCATAGCTTCAAAGTCAAATATAGTCTTCATCAATTTAACATAATCTTCAGTGGGATCAAAGACATCCACAGCAAAAGGTCCCTCGAGGCCACCAAATGTTGTTATGCCTATGTTTAAAATTTCTACGTCTGGGAGATCTTCTGCAGTAAAATACTCCATTTCAAGAGTTTTTTCTTCTGCAGTAAAATATTTTCTTGGCAAGAGTTTTTTTTGTGACTCCATCAGATTTTGTTGACATCATTGCAGCAAATGCAATTGAAGCCATTCCATACTTCAGCTCTGGATTGAAAGGTGTTGCAAGGAGCATGCCAACAATGGTTGCACTTGATGTAGTTGGGTTATTTAACCATTATACATGCAGATTATTGATCGTGTTTTAAACTTGGAGAATCATTGATAAGAAAAATTAGTTTGACAAGTATAGTTGAGGACTTGTGAAAGTGAAATTGAAGGAGCTTGAAGTCTAGTCTTAAAATCGATGAGGTTCGTGTAGTTGTTACAAAATTGAAATGGGGTAATTGAAGTTTGGTTGCCAAAACTTTGTAAAAAGGAGTTATAAATTTCTTCTTATAAGTTGGGACATGAAGACCATTGAAGGCTTCTATTTGTATTGTGATCACAAGGGAATCCATAATAAAATGAAGTCTTTTTGTATGTGTCCTAGATCCACCCAAAATTGAATAAGGGGGTCTAAGGACATTTGTGTTTGTGGTGATTGTGAATGTGAAAGTGGATGATTTTATCCTTGAAGATGATAATTTTTTGTCTAGTCTTTGACAATTTTTATTTGACAAAACACCACACATCATTTAAGTTGTTGATAAACAACAAACAAAACAAGCTCGCAATCAAAGAATAATTGGACGTGACTTGGAATCAAAGCACCATCAAATTCGAAGATACATTCAATTTCTAAATCAACGATAATTTGTAGCTTACAAATAGTTTTTTTGTAAGTTTACTTGTCTTTTTAAATCAAGTGAAGTTGAATTTGTAATTGGGTGCATTCTCGGTTGAGCCCGACACCCAAGATTCATTGTAATTTTGAGTCGAAATTGACAAGGTTGAGTACTTTAACTCAAATCATTGTAAACATCACTACTTTGGTATGCATTTTCGGTGGTAACCGACATCCTCAACTTCCTGGAAGCAAGTTCAAGCAAGGGAAGTACAAGGGAGCGTGAAACAAAATCAAGCGAGCGTGAAGTTCAAGCGAGTGATTCAAGTGAGCGAGTTGCAAATAAGCCTCTTCTGTCAATTCAAATTGTAATCAGGATCTACCTTCACAAGGAGACCTCATTTAGTGTTTTTGAAATGGCTCAAAGTCTTGAATTATTAGAGTTACTGAACACTCTAATAAACACCACTGAAGACAACACAGTGATATTGAACAAAACAACTCTTCAATCAGTGCTAACTTGTTTGCAAGTGATGCAAGCTAAAGTTAGACTTCTTCAATCTCTATCCCAACTATTGAATGATGAGTTGATAGATCTCAAAAATCAACAGCCAATGAAGTGTTCTGAACTAGTTTTTGTTCAGCACAACCCTCTCTATGATGTTGATGATGATGATGCTTTTGATCAACAGTCAGTGAAGGAACAACACAGTGATACAACTTCAGAATCAGTTTTAGACGAAGTTGAATCTATTCATGAACCTATAATTCAAGAGTTTTCTTTTGATTTCAGTGAAGAAAACCTTTCAATGATGCATCAACATGTAGTAAATCCACTTTCACGAATTTCAAAGCAACAGGTTCAGAATACTCTTTCCAAGCCCATCATCAGACCTTGGGAAGAAATCATCTACAATAAGAATAGAACAGGACTTGGATATGACAAGGAAGTTACCTTTCATATTCCCGATTATTCCAGACCAATCAAGTTCCATAGTGTTGGATTCCTTCAAGAAGCTTCAACTTCACCTGTTCAAGTTTAGCATCAGAAGGATAAGTGCCAACATTGTAATCGAGTTGGTCACAAGGAGAATCAGTGTTTTGATATCCATCCTTTCCAGCATTATGTCAAGCATAATCATTCTTCAGACAGATGTTCAACACTGAAGAAACCTGCAAGATTGAAGATTCACTATGAGTGGATTGATCCTTAGAAATGGTCATCAACAACCAAGCAATTATGTAAGTCTTACCATAGAATTCAATCTCGAGTAAAGACCAATCTTTTATCACATAACATTTTTGTACCTCACATAAGTGGTCCCCTTGTGGCGTAGCTTTCGAGCATGGCCCTCACGGGATGAGATAACATGTGTTTTTTTTTGCATGCCCACTTTGTGTTGTACTCAAAATGAAACAAGTACGGTACTCTCTTGAGCCTAGAAGGGGGGGAGTACAATGATGTAACTCTCATGCATCTTAAGGGGGGAGGTCAAAATTCCAGTGGTGATGGTTCATGAAACCACTTGTGGTCTCTCCTTTCAGCTGACAAAGGGGGGAATTGATGATGGAATTGAAGATGGTTGTCAGACAGAAAGTTTCGACAACAACAAACATCAAGTATGCCAGATGGGCATGAAATTTGCCAAATGGGCAACTGTGGTCTGTAGATGACAGACTTTGACATAATTATGGTTCAATAAGTTTAAGTTGAATCATATAGATTTTGATTTTGAGAGAAATGATGTGAACATTTGGTTCACATAGATGGTCATTCGACCTAGCAGAGGACAAGAGGATCCTTTTGCATTGCAGCTTGGCATTTGATTGAGTTGTCAGGCATTTTCAGGGATGTGTCAGACCAGAAGCTGACTCAATTCTCTTGGTTTGCTCTCATCAGATTGGAGTTTACATTAAGTAAACAATTTGCATGCATCCTAGCTCACATGATTACATTGTGATATTTTCCAGAGATGGCAGGCTTTGACAGGATTATGGTTCAATGTCTTGCAATTGAATCATACACATGATACATTGGGATGTTGTTGGACACCTAAAAGTGTCAAGATTGGTTAGTGGTTATCCAAAAACCATCAAATACATGGTATCAATTGGTGAGTGGTCATCCCAAACCACATATTCAGAGAGCACTTTCAGTGATACACTGATAGTAGAGTGGTGATACTACATGTTCACCAATTAGCAAAAGACATCAGATTCTTCTAGCTAAAATACTTGGAAATATGATCAAATTGTCAAGCAATCAAGAAATGTTCAGATATTGCAGTTGTTCACTTCCATATCTCAGCTCTCTTCTAGTTCATTTCAAATGAACATGTTCAGCATCCAAATTGGCGGTTTTTCAAGCAGTTCTTCATTGAGGCTCGGCACAGGAGTTTCAGTATGAAGACTTGGAATTGATACCAGTTTATGCTTTATTGCTGGTATTATTGATCGGACTTGTGATTGAGGGGGATTGTTAGCCTATGGCTTACCTTTACCAATCACAAAGTCTAAATTGTCACCTATATTTGTATTATTCATTTAGGATATTAGTAATATATCCTCAAGTGATGACTAATGAGTTAGTTAAGATTGTCTAGCCTAGTCATCATGCATGATTTTAGGATCTAGAGCAAATCTCTCTATGAGGTGGCATCACCCATTGTACTATAAATATGCAACATTGGAGTGAATAATTAAAGGGTTGGCTAATATGCCTTTTCCACCATGTTGTTGTTGTTCTTGTCTCTATTTTATCAATTGTTATTGTTATTCTTTATGATTTATCATTGACATCAATGACAACCATCCCAAATAATCAACTACCATGTAAATAATGTTAAATTGAATGGACCCATCATATAGAGGTAAAACTCCCGAGAATGCATTACTTTGGGAAGTAACCATGTAGGATGCCAAAGAAAAAGAAGAGGAACCTCGCCTATTTTTGAGAAAAGGGACACAACACTCCCTATTGTAGGGGAAAGCTGGTATAAGAAGTAGCATTTAGCAAATAGAGGGGGGTCAAAAGTAGTCTTTGACCACTTCCAGAATGGGATCATCCTTTTTAAGCAGGACAAGGACTAAAATATCTTCAAGGGAATTTTATATATTTCCATCAAGGACATGGACAATTCTAATGTGGACAATTTTGCATGGAGGCATTTCTCCCGGACCTCTTCATGAAAGATTGTGAATCTATGGTGCATGTTCAAATATGTGAGATGTGGGTTTATGATAATATTTTAAATTCTCCAATCACATTGCTCATTTGCATTAGATGGAGATTTTTCGGTCATGACCTTGTGTAAACCATTCCATTCGGCGTTTGTTGCACTAAGTGTAAAGAACAATGTTGGAGAATTATAAGACGTAAGTTAGGTATGAGCTATTTGTTACCTCTTTATTCCCTTTTATTTTAATGGTATCCATATTTAGTATTAATCAAATGAGGAATTACCCCGAAACTGATGCCATTAGACACAAACTCAATCCTAAGGCCAACTAAGGATTAAAAACAACACACGCTAATTAATCTAGGATTCAAGCATGCAAACAAACCTTCTCACAAAGAAGTGCTAGTTAGTGATGGAAACCAACATCGCAGGATCGATGCACGAAGGGGATGAGTTTCGGTGGGTGGGAAAGTTACATTGACAACCTGCTTAACGAACTAACGCCCTAGTGCAAGTTACCTCACCGAGCAGTGGGAAACCCTCCAAGGAATCCGAGTGAGTCTATCCAACGTCAATCCCAGGTACAACGTTGCCTTCCCTCTGTTGTCACCTTGTGTAGGAAGTCTAAAATATTATGGCCTCTATGGTACCACATACTGTACCAAAGCATAGGGGGGATAGTTGACAGTCGACACCAAGACCAACAAAGTGGGGTTGATTACTCTATCGGCCCCAATGCGACCTCATGCTTGACCCTTGTGTTAGAAGGGCTTCCCAAATTCAGTGATATAGAAACTTGATTTCACTCCCTAACTCAAAGATTTATGTTTGTTTAGCAGCTTTGTAAAGTTATTCTCACAATCCTATTCCAAATCTCTACACCTAAGCTAAGATGGGTTTGAAGAGCCCTAGAAAAGTTGCTGGATAAATTTTAATTAGTGCTTGATTTTAGGTTGTTGTTACTCAAAGGAGTGGTTATGAAACTAATGGCATATCGACTCGACTCTTTAAACCATGCAAGAGGAAAATGAAATGCAAGAATTTCAACTTCGATGAAAACTAGCTATGGGAAGGAGCAAGAGGTTTTAAGCAAAGAAATAATTTCTTGATAGATTACTATGTGTGCACTGTTAATGACAAAAAGTATGACAACATTTATGTGTGCAATATAAATGGAAGAAAATGACCCAAATTTTAAAAATACCATGCAAATGTCATAGTTCACTTAGTACACCTATAATAAATAGTGAAAGCCATTTCTTATTCTTAAAGTTAAAAAATAAAAACGATAACAAATGTATGCAATCTTTCGCACATCCCTATAAATAGTGAAAAAAAATGGTAATGGTCCAAAGAATAGCAATAAAAATGTTGCAGTCCTCATCTCACAACTTTAAATGTCAACCCATTTTTTGTACAATCTTGAGAAGTGATGTGCACTAGATGTGCAAACTCCATACACATGTATTTATCTAAAAAGGAAAACCATGTCTATCCAAGAACTATAAAGGTTAATTCAATAGGGAAGATGCACTAATAATAAAACTAATACTATAGAAGGAAAAGATAAAATCCAACTAAAAAGGAAGATGAAAAACACTTAAAAGGAAGGCTATAAACTACTTGAAAGGAAATCTGCAAAACCAAATTTAAGGGTTCTAAAGTCTAGGACTCTAGGAAACCAATAGAGCTCTAAAATATGTGAAGAAGGATGTGATAAAACCACTAACAACAAATATTATCAATAATAACAGATCTGGTATATTAATAACATCCAAGTGAAGCATACATAATAAGTGTAATGACACAACCCTCAACTTATCATAGCCGCATATCTATCAAATATGAAATCCGAGTATAGAAAAAACCATATTGATTGCATGAACAACTCCTTGGTCGATCATAAATTAAAATTGACAAGAAAGAGTGGAAGAGGGATGCTAAAACCACCCTTTAAACCCTCTCTCTGATAGTGAACATCCTACTAATCAACAATAGAAGAATTCTCTTACAGAAGAGATGACAAAAAAAAAATGCAATGGTGACCTTACAAATATACCATCTCTATGAGAGTGAATGAGAAAGATGGCAGCCCCAAAAGATTTATCTTGCCAGCTGCAACAATCAAGTATACCCAGTCTTATATTCCTCCAAGAATCATACCCTTGGAGATGAACTCCATCCTTCTTTTATATATGAATCCCTCTGTTGGACACACCTACCACACTTAGAGGGCGGGGTGAATGAGTGTGGGGATCTTTTTCCCAAAACTTCCCTCTTACACAAAAACTCCTTAGTTAACATTCAACATTTTCTCATTACTCATTGTTTTCATTTATAATTAGTTAGATGTGAATACATATCAGCAACATATCATCAACAAATCATCTCCACAAGGAACACAAAGAACACAAGATGTATGTACAATTTTTCTTTTTATTATGGACTTCAATCCGGGGGTTTTTCAACAACAACTTAATAGAGTACAACTCTACAAGAGAACTAGCTCTATATGAAAGACTCAGCTTACATTCTCATCACCTACTGAGATGAGGCAACAATCCTCAACAGATATCAATCTGTCAACATAAACAAGTGCATCAACCATGCACCAACTTGTGCAATACAACCTGTAATCAACGTGTACCATAAACAAGTGCATCCAACCATGTACCAAGTATATACAAATCATGTGTCAAATACTCATCAACAATGACTCATCAATATGTACCAACATCATCAACTATATATCTCATGTATGTGCCAACTCATCAACAGCTTGTCTCAACCATGACTAGTTTTGGATTAGTCAACAACCCCAACTTGAAATAATCATAAATTTGTACCTGTAATGAATAAAGATCTGAAACTAATACACAATGTTATTCAGTGTGTTTTATGTAATTCCTCCAGGTGGCACTACTTGGAACCTCTCATAAAAGGCGTTATAGAAAAAATGGCATACCTTGTTGAATTTTGGCTTATTCTAGAGAGCGACCTTGTAGAGAGTGACCTGCACAAAATATTCATTGAATTGATCTGAAAATGTTACACAACATACTAAAGCCTATACCCAAGCCAACACATTTGGTCTCATTGAATTTGGATCTGTTATGAAGAAGTTATGGCGTTTTTACCCGAAACATTTGTTTTTGACTAGTTTCAGGACTAGCCACAAACCCTATTTTCCATGGAGCGTAACTCCAAAAATACAATGACCCACAAGTTGATTTTTTTACCACGGATACTTGGGTATGTTTTCTCAATGGAATAGAAATTTCATGGTCTGAATCATTATATAAACAAAGTTATAGTGAAAATGTTGAGATGACCTGTAAATAACATACCTTAGAAAGCATCATCAAAAGAATTTATCCTCCCTTCAATTCCGGCCCTCTTTTATTCACCTTCCTTCTGAAATTTGTCTTATATATCCTTGGTTACCTTATTCACCTATAGATCTTCAATATGCTCAAGTTTTCCACACCAAAAATGCTCAAGAAGCTCTCACAAGAAGCTCTCCATCAATACTCCAAAAGATATTCTCACAAGAAGCTCTCCATTGATCCACAAAAAGGATGATCTACAAGAGACCATTGTTATCTTATTTATACTTTCATCCTCTAGGTCA
>ML814784.1:62818-74014 GCA_009831015.1 Picea engelmannii | reverse complement strand
TGATATTTATTTATACCATTTATGTCACTTCCTTTTAACATTAGGGCCGACCTGACACTTTCTTATTTTGTAATTATGTTCTTTAATTATCTTCAGGGCCTACATGTACTTCCTTCTTCAATTCACTTTTTCATCTTCAAAAAATCATTTCTCCTCAACCATGAGGATCCACGTGACGTTCCACATACCACCGGAAACAACATGATGTATACTATCCATCCATGGGTGTTGTATCTGCATGTGCATTGTCTTTCATGTCCAAATACCTTCATCAATCTTGTGGTCCAAACCCATGACTAGGGTTGACATCAATGAAAATAACCAATCTTCCAACATTTTCATCACAAATATGACACACATACATTGTATATACATTAATGAAGAACCTGAAACAAAAATGAAGAAAGGCTTATGAAAAATTAAAAATTGCGTCAACCAATTTGTGTACTTTGAAATAAAAATAGGGTTTATGGTTTACATGATAAATTGATTATGGAAAAAAGTGGGTGTGTGAGTCAAATTTGAGTCCATAAACCCTCTCATATCATTAAGGTATGTGAATAGTCTATCCATGTCAAATTTCAGTGCATACAGAAACAGTTTGAAAAAATTTCAACGTTGGCCCCATTCACAGGTCATTGTTGCCCATGTTTAGTCCTAGTACAATGTATGTTCATTGTTACTTTTAAAATTCATTCGACAGTACACACATTCCCACATCTAGTACTGCAAGAGAATATTTTAATCGTGTTGATTAAAAAATGAACAAAAAAGAGGGATTTTTCATCACAACTATGACACACATACATTGTATATAAATTAATGTAGAACCTGAAAGAAAAATGAAAAGAGGTAGATGCAAACTTAAAACTTTTGTCAACCAATTTGTGTACTTTTAAAGAAAAATAGGGTTTATGGTTTACATGATGAATTGATGATGGAAACAAGTGGGTGTGTGAGTCAAATTTGAGTCCACAAACCCTCCCATATCGTTAAGGAATGTGAATAGTCTATCCATGTGAAATTCTAGTGCATACAGAAAAAAGTTTGAAAACATTTCAACGTTCGCCCCATTCACAGGTCATTGTTGCCCATGTCTAGTCCTAGTACAATTTATGTTCATTGTTCCTTTTAAAATTTGTTCGACAGTACACACATCCCTGCATCTAGTACTGCAAGGGAATATTTGTATGGTGTTGATTAAGCAATCAACGAAAAAGAGGGATTTTTCATCACAACTATGACACACATACATTGTATATACATTAATGTAGAACCTGAAACAAAAATGAAGAAAGGTTGATGCAAACTTAAAACTTGTGTCAACTGATTTGTGTACTTTGAAAGAAAAAAGAGGTTTATAGTTTACATGATGAATTAATGATGGAAAAAAGTGGGTGTGTGAGTCAAATTTGAGTCCAAAAACCCTCCCATATCGTCAAGGCATGCAAATAGTCTATCCATGTAAAATTTCAGTGCATACAGAAACAATTTGAAAAAATTTCAACATTGGCCCCATTCACACGTCAATGTTGCCTATGTCTAGTCCTAGTACAATGTTTGTTCGTTGTTCCTTTTAAAATTTGTTTGACAGTACACAGATTCCCGCATCTAGTAATGCAAGGGAATATTTTTATGGTGTTGATTAAACAATGAACGAAAAAGAATTTTTTTATCACAACTATGACACACATACATTGCATATACATTAATGTAGAACATGAAAGAAAAATGAAGAAAGGTTGATGCAAAATTAAAACTTGTGTCAACCAATTTGTGTACTTTGAAATAAAAATAGGGTTTATGGTTTACATAATGAATTGATGATGGAAACAAGTGGGTGTGTGAGTAAAATTTGAGTCCAAAAACCCTCCCATATCGTTAAGGCATGCAAATAGTCTATCCATGTAAAATTTTAGTGCATATAGAAACAATTTGAAAAATTTCAATGCTGGCCCCATTTACAGGTCATTGTTGTCCATGTCTAGTCCTGGCACAACTTCTGTTCATTGTTCAGTTTAAAATTTGCTCGATAGTACACACATCCATGCATCTAGTACTGCAAGGGCATATTTTTATGGTGTTGATTAAGCAGTCAACGAAAAAGAGGGATTTTTCATTACAACAATGACACACATACATTGTATATACATTAATGTAGAACCTAAAAGAAAAATGAAGAAAGGTTGATGCAAACTTAAAACTTGCGTCAACAAATTTGTGAACTTTGAAAGAAAAATAGGGTTTATGGTTTACATGATGAATTGATGATGGAAGAAAGTGGGTGTGTGCGTCAAATTTGAGTCCAGAATCCCTCCCATATCATTAAGGCATGCGAATAGTCTATCCATGTCAAATTTTAGTGCATACAAAAACATTTTGAAAAAATTTCAACATTGGCCCCATTCACAGGTCATTGTTGCCCATGTCTAGTCCTAGTACAATCTTTGTTCCTTATTCCTTTTAAAATTTGTTCCATGTTACATACTATATCGCATATAGTACTTCAAGGGAATATTTTTATGGTGTTAATTAAACAATGAACGAAAAAGACGGATTTCTCATCACAACTATGACACACATACATTGTATATACATTAATGTAGAACATGAAACAAAAATGAAGAAAGGTTGATGCATACTTAAAACTTGTGTCAACCAATTTGTGTACTTTGAAAGAAAAATAGGGTTTATGGTTTACATGATGAATTGATGATGGAAACAAGTGGGTGTGTGAGTCAAATTTCATTCCATAAACCCTCCCATATCGTTAAGGCATGTGAATAGTCTATCCATGTCAAATTCCAGTGCATATAGAAACAGTTTGAAAAAATTTCAATGTTGGCCCCATTCACAGGTCATTGTTTCCCATGTCTAGTCCTAGTACAATTTATGTTCGTTGTTCCTTTTAAAATTCATTCGAAAATACACACGTCCCCGCATCTAGTACTGCAAGGGCATATATTTATGGTGTTGATTAAGCAATGAATGAAAAAGAGGGATTTTTCATCACAACTATGACACACATACATTGTATATACATTAATGTTGAACCTGAAATAGAAATGAAGAAAGGTTGATACAAACTTAAAACTTGGGTCAACCAATTTGTGTACTTTGAAAGAAAAATAGGGTTTATGGTTTACATGATGAATTGATGATGGAAACAAGTGGGTGTGTGAGTCAAATTTGAGTCCATAAACCCTCCCATATCGTTAAGGTATGTGAATAGTCTATCCATGTCAAATTCCAGTGCATACAGAAACAGTTTGAAAAAATTTCAACTTTGGCCCCATTCACAGGTCATTGTTTCCCATGTCTAGTCCTAGTACAATTTATGTTCGTTGTTCCATTTAAAATTCATTCGAAAATACACACATCCCCGCATCTAGTACTGCAAGGGCATATTTTTATGATGTTGATTAAGCAATGAACGAAAAAGAGGGATTTTTCATCAAAACTATGACACACATACATTGTATATACATTAATGTAGAACCTAAAATAGAAATGAAGAAAGGTTGATGCAAACTTAAAACTTGGGTCAACCAATTTGTGTACTTTGAAAGAAAAATAGGATTTATGGTTTACATGATGAATTTATTATGGAAACAAGTGGATGTGTGAGTCAAATTTGAGTCCAGAAACCCTCCCATATCGTTAAGGCATGTGAATAGTCTATCCATGTGAAAATTGAGTGCATACAGAAACAATTTGAAAAAATTTCAACGTTGGCCCCACTCATAGGTCATTGTTTCCTATGTCTAGTCCTAGTACAATGTCTTTTTGTTGGTCCTTTTAAAATCCATTCGAAAGTACACACGTCCTCACATCTAGTGCTACAAGGGAATATTTTTATGGTTTTGATTAACCAATGAATGAAAAAGAGGGATTTTTCATCACAACTATGACACACATACATTGTATATACATTAATGTAGAACCTAAAATAAAAATGAAGAAAGGCAGATGCAAACTTAAAACTTGCGTCAACCAATTTGTGTACTTTGAAAGAAAAATAGTGTTTATGGTTTACATGATGAATTGATGATGGAAAAAAGTGGGTGTGTGAGTCAAATTTGAGTCCAAAAACCCTTCCATATCGTTAATGCATGCGAATAGTCTATCCATGTCAAATTTCAATGCATACAGAAACAATTTGAAAAAATTTCAACGTTGGCCCCATTAACAGGTCATTGTTGTCCATGACTAGTCCTAGTACAATGTCTATTTGTTGTTCCTTTCAAAATTCGTTCGACAATACACACTTTCCCGCATCTAGTACTGCAAGGGCATATTTTTATAGTGTTGATTAAACAATGAATGAAAAAGAGGGATTTTTCATCACAACCATGATAGACATACATTGTATATACATTAATGTAGAACCTGAAAGAAAAATGAAGAAAGGTTGATGCAAACTTAAAAATTGTGTCAACCGATTTGTGTACTTTGAAAGAAAAATAGGGTTTATGGTTTACATGATGA
This sequence comes from Picea engelmannii, assembly GCA_009831015.1. Taxonomy (NCBI): domain Eukaryota; kingdom Viridiplantae; phylum Streptophyta; class Pinopsida; order Pinales; family Pinaceae; genus Picea; species Picea engelmannii. The sequence goes on along the minus strand of ML814784.1, from coordinate 69,526 downwards.
ATAGATGATGGAAAAAAGTGGGTGTGTGAGTCAAATTTGAGTCTTGAAACCCTCCCATATCGTTAATGTATGTGAATAGTCTATCCATGTCAAATTTTAGTGCATACAGAAACAGTTTGAAAAAATTTCAATGTTGGCCCCATTCATAGGTCATTGTTACCCATGTTTAGTCCTAATACAATTTTTGTTCGTTGTTCCTATTAAAATTTGTTCAACAGTACACATGTCCCCGCATCTAGTACTGCAAGGGCATATTTTTATGGTGTTGATTAAGAAATGAATGAAAAAGAGGGATTTTTCATCACAACTATGATACACATACATTGTATATACATTAATGTAGAACCCGAATTAAAAATGAATAAATTCCTATGAAAAATTAAAACTTGTGTCAACCAATTTGTGTACTTTGAGATGATTTTGTGACTAATATTGTTTTCAACCTAAGATTGTTCTCACAATGATGCCAATGTTAAAACTAGGGTTTTAACTACATTTCACAAAGGATTACCGATTTCAAAGAGACAGAGGATATACATTACTGAGTTCTGGGACATCTCCGCATGATTGTCCAGATAGGGATCCTTTGCCTCTGTTGATGTCCAATCGAAATCCTAAACCGAATATCTCCACTCCTCTACCTCTTTCAGATGGGATTTTTCTCCTCTGCCTCTGTCGGACAAAATTTTTCTCTCTGAACTTGCCTAATTAGGGTGATCTCATTGAAGAGAGGTCACCTAACATTTACTCCATGAACAAATTGTGCATCCTTGTAAGAGAGCCCTAGGCAGCGAACACGATGTATAGCCGGGAATCAGGATTGGTTTTGCTAGCCGGGAATCGGGATTGGTTTTGCTCCTCGGACGACGTTTTTCTCAACAACTAGTAGATGGTCCGTGCCCAATTTTATTTGTAATGAATGGACGTGGGCGGATGAGTTTGTCATTTGTATTTTTTTTTTGTTTTTTTTTAATGTTTTATTATTATTATTTGTTAACTTAATTAATATATTTTTTAATTAAATTCACCATAATAGAAATTTTAATTGTGATTTTTTGTTAATTTTAATTAATATATATTTTAATTTAGAAATTTTGCAAGTTTGGGGATGGGGGTATTAGAGGTTATAGGTAGTATATTTTATTGGGTTAGTAAGGGATTATAATGGGTATGGGTTATATCATTTAGGAATACAAGTTATAAGGATTGTATGGGTTAATAGGTGTTATATATTATGAAAGTTGGTGTTGATAAGTTAAAGCGATAAAGGTATATGTGTTATAGTTGTTAGGGGTAATGGGTTATAAGGGTTGATAATGAAAAGGTTTATAGGATTTAGGGATGATTGCGGTTAGTTTTAATGTGGGTTAAGGTTGGTAGTGATAGGTCAAAGGGGTGAAGGGTATATAGGTGTTAAGGATAAGGGGTTATAACAATTAAGAGAAATAAAAGTTATAGGCTTTAGGGGTGATAAGGGTTAGGGTTAATATAGGTTAACAATTGTAGTGGTTAAAATGTATAGAGTTTATCAATTACGAATTATATGTTATAGGGATTACATGATATATAAGTTATATATATGGATTATGGGTTAGGTGTTATGGAGGGTAAGGGATATATAGGTTAGGGGTTATACAAGTTCAGGGTCTTAAGGATTATGAAAGTTTTGGGTTTAGGGGTTATGGTTTAGAGGTTAGTTGTTAACATGGATAACGTTTAGGGGTTACCATGGCTAGGAGTTATATGGGTCAGGGGTGACATGAGTTAGAAGGGTAAGAAATTATAAAGGTTAGAGCGATAGGTTATATGGGTAAATATTATATGCATTATGGGGATTGGGGTTATGGATCAAAGGGTATAGGAATCCAATGTTATTTTAGTTAGATGCAATAGAAGATGTAAGGAATAGAGGTTAGATGTATTTATAGATACCAAGGGTTCTATTAGTTGTTAATGGGATAAGGGTTATTGATATTATAGATGGTAGGGGATATGGAGGTTATATTAGGGTTTATAAGCTTAAGAGGGTTATAAATGTTAGGGGTTATATGTTAACAATTACATAAGGGTTTGGTTTATAAGAGTCTTGGTGGAAACCTATTTCAACATGTACAATTTGTATTTTTAAGGTTGTTTTACATTAATGTTATGTAACTATTAAGGTGGATTATAAGGTACGTGTATGTTCTATGTATGATGGTAAGGCATATTAGTTCTTAGTTTTCTTGTGTAGAGTGTTAACAAAGGGAGGTCTTGTGTTATACAACTTTAAAATCCATATGTAGACATAGTCAAACACCAAACTTTGGGTATACTAGGAAGGTGTAAATAGGAGTTATATCCACCACCTATTATTCGTATAATTGTGTCTTGGTTCCCAGCAGTGTTAAAATTTTGTGTTCAATTTGAACATTTTGTTCTATATTGAAAAGTTTTTGCATGTGGTTTTGGAGAGGAACTTGTCAACTAACTTGGAGTAAATTTTCAACCCGTAAATTTTACAAGTTAGATAACTACCTACCCATCATTTTCTCCTTATAAGGATACTTTTATAAACCAACTCTTATATCCATATATATACATATAAATGTTTAATGTTTTTCTTTGTTTTATGTCTTTGTCCTCATAAGTGACCCACATAAAGTCATAAAACAAGGAAAAAGAATTACACACCCACATATAATTTTAATTTTAATTTTACATGTCTAATTATTTTTAAAATTTCTAGTGTTTTGAAAGTTAAAAATGAAATTAATTCATTAGCTTGCAAAACAGTTTCTAGGTTGGAAGAAGCAGAAATTGAAACTTCAAATATTGGGGACCCGTGCACTTAAAGAAGGGATGATATAAATTTCAACGATGAAAAAAATAGAGGGAGAAAAGTGTCTATAATGCACCAATTCAAATAAAAGTAAAATTGTTTACATGTAGATTTCTATGAACTTTTTTTCTTATGAATGAATCAATTAATTTTGAGAGCCCAACATGTACAGGGACAAAAGTGTATAATGTATCACTGGAGAGATTTTGTAGTGCAAAGTTCAAATAAAAGAAAAACCATTTGAATTAATTGACATGGGGCATAGTAGGTGGTACCATAGAGGATAACCTTATGTTATATCATTTATCTTTGGTGCTCATGCATCATGTGTGAGGGATTGAGACACCACATACTAGACAACATACAAAGAATCTTTGTCTTATGAACAAGATATGGTTATACTATACATTTTGAGGTTTGGCATAGAGATTGTTTTGATAGACTACACTCCATTGCATCATATAAGCCCTACATAACGAATCATTGTTCTAACACAACTACATTTGAACCCAAAATCTGAAGGCATCCTCTGACGCCACCGAAAAATTGGCCTTGGCGTCGGATTTTACCTTTAAAAATTGTAATTTTCTTGTTTTTTTCATGGATGATTTTAGGGGCTAAATTTCGCTCATGGGCTAATTTTCCATGGTTTTTCCAAAAATGAGATTCGCTATTTTAAAAATGATTCGCCCAAATTCTATAGGATAAAATTATTTTACCTTAAAAATCGACAAAATTTTATAATAACTATATAAAATACTTAGAAATTTGAATATTTTTATAAAAATATCACCAAACATTTATAGTTGACATATGAAGGATTAGTAAGATTCGCCAAGGTTTCTACATTTTAAAATAAATTTCCATCCTTAAAATCATCCCTAGTTTTTTTTCAAATTGTCCCCGACGGTCGTCATGCACTAAGATACAAGAGATAAGAATATTGAAATCTACCAATATGGTACCAAAGAAACATTCCTTCCAGAGATAAGAGTCTTGAAAGCTATCAAGATCCTACCAACCAAATGATGCTTAGGCCATAAGGGCTTGTCAAAGTTCATTTGCAAGMTAAGTTAGTTCAKAATTTGCATGTGACATAACATTATCATTCAATAGTCAAATTGTTRCATTTCATTGTCATGCATCATGTGTGAGGGCTTGAGCCACCACAAAGGAAACATACAAATAATATTTGTCTTATGAACAAGATATGGTACTATCCATTTTGGGGTTTGGCATAGATATTGTTCTTCTGGACTACACTATATTGCACCATATAATCCCTACACTCCTTGAAAAACATGTAACACCATTCAAAGACACATTCACGACCTCTAAGCCCCATTCACAGGTCATTATTTCCCATGTCTAGTCCAATGTAACAATGATGGCATTTACGATGATGATTACATTTACTGATCATTCCAAGTATATTGCTCATTCGTGAGGCCAAAAGAATATCAAATCATGCATATTTAGACCTTATTGCAGGATTGATTGCATTAAGGTAGCTTATTTTAACTATGTATTTCTCCACAAGAAAGAGAGAGATTTAACCTATGGTAGTCAATTTTATTTTAAAAGAGATTAATAATAGTTTATACTTGCATTTTTAATGACCCAATTCTTCGGTGACGAGGGTTCATAACCATATAACACTTTAAATTGGGTAATTTTGGAGGTAGAATAATACATAATATCATACCAATATTCTGTTAGATAGAACCACCTCATCCATTTCCTTTGTTTATGCCATGTGTACATTTGAAGATACTTGCGACGAATTAGCTATACTTGGAACCACCTCATCCATTTCCTTTGTTTATCCCATGTAAATATTCTTACGACGAATTAGCCATAATATCGATGAAATTTTTTCGTCGATAGTATAGCTAATTCGTCGCAGGAATCTTTGCATTCGTTGCTCTAACGACGATATCCTTTCCTTGTCTCTTGCCGATGAATTCCCTTCTTTGTCTCTCTTGCCAACGAAAAAGTTTTCATAAGTGATGGGTACTAAATTATCCTTGATTATTATCCTCGATTTTCTCCTCTACCTATTCTACTTCTTTTCACACCACCATATATATCAATATTTCTTGAAGGTTAAAAACATCAACATCGTCTTATAAGAGAATTCAATATCATATTGCTCTACTTCTATAGAGACTACTCTCTCTATGTTTTAAAATATAGCTACATGACACTACACTTAAATGACAAATTCCAACACTTGATGGTTTTAGGATTCATTTCATATTTGGTTTATCAAATTGAAATTAAAATTTGATACTTTGCAAGCTAGTACCTTGAGTCAAATAAAAATATGAAATTAGGAATCATTAACATATCTACTAGAACATTTGATCTAACCTATAACAAATATACTAAATTCTCATAATTTCTTCTCATAACTAGAAGGTTTACATTTAGAGTTCCATTCCACATGGCCATTTGTCCTCATTATTGCTGCCATGAAACTGTCCTTTAGAGACATCACCCTGCAATTCTTCTTGATAGAACTTTATTACATTTGCAAGTGTCACATTATTCCACTTTATTACATTGCATTAGTAAGTGTTTCAATATGAGATAATGGAGTTTAATATTTGAACAAGTGGGTGTGTGAGTCAAATTTGAGTCCAGAAACCCTCCCATATCGTTAAGGTGTGTAAATAGTCTATCCATATGAAATTTCGATGCATACAAAAACAGTTTGAAAAAATTGCAACGTTGGCCCCATTCATAGGTCATTGTTTCCCATGTCTATTCCTAGTACAATTTATGTTCGTTGTTCCTTTTAAAATTTTGTAACATCCCGCTCTGGTGCACTGAGAAAACTTATTCTTTGAGGACACTTGCTCGCAAGTGATCTGGACTTTTATGATGTTAAAACATTTATCCTTGATTGTGATGTGGTATGATAGATGACATGATGTTTTACTGCTTGACATAGCCAGGTGCTATTTGACTCAGTTTTATTGAGTGTGAAGGGTTTTGGATCTTGAGGATGCAGAGGCATCGGTGGAACCCTTGGACTCTGGATTGAGTCAGGGAGTGTGCTATTTGGGTTGATTTATTTACTGTGATATTTCATTGATTTGATGATATGATGTTGACATGTTCTGACACGATTGTTGATGTGCAAGATGAAGATAGCTTGCCGGCCAGACTCACATATGGAGTAAAGGGGCCACACACGATTTCCAGAGAGGTTGAGGGAGAGGTGTGGACAGCAGCCCTGCCACAGCCTACTAGCACTCTTGTCGTGGCTCGAACTGTAGGTTAACGATTACCTAGTTCGAGAGGATCCACGATGTCATGAGGGCAGACTGCGACAGTCACTCACGATGATTCTAAGGGGCGCACAATAAGGCGGGGGCCTTATTCCTTAGAGCCCTTAGTCTCCCACAAGTTCACCTGGCGGAGTGTTGACTCCAGGGGTTATAGATGTCTACCAATCAGTCAATTTGGCGAGTGGCACCCTTGGAGCACGTGGTGCATCCTGAAGGGCACGTCGCGCAAAAGAAACACAAGTTGGCGAGTGGCACCCTTGGAGCACATGGTGCATCCTGAAGGGCATGTCGCACAAAAGAAACATAAGTTGGTGAGTGACACCCTTGGAGCACGTGGTGCGTCCTGAAGGGCACGTCGCATTGATGTTGATGAAGGAACAAACCTAGATGGCCCTAAGACATTTAACAGATTAAGAAATTCTTAAGCTACTTCCCTAATTAAATGTCACCTAGTTCAGAATCTAAGTCCTAAGTCTAAAACTTCTCAGGGTAAAATTTTAGTCTAACCTTAAGAAAAAGGACCCTAAAAATAAAAATAAAAATTTAAACAAAAACCCACTTAAGTAATAGTTTAGTCTTCATAAAATTCTT
>ML814783.1:101083-115026 GCA_009831015.1 Picea engelmannii | reverse complement strand
TCGCCTCTCCGGTTACAATTTCCATTATTATATTAACAAATGGCAGAGAGACAACGAGAATTATGTGAAGTTTGAAACGAAAACGAAAGAAGAAAAACAAAAGGGCCGAAAGAATTTAAGGAGAGTGCAAAGGGCTTTGAGAGCTGCAGTGGGTTGGATCATTGAGATACAAAATCGAAGCGTAGGCTGTCGGTGAAGGATAGCATGGCATAAAGGAAAGGAATAACGTGCATCGGTTTTCAATATGGCATAAAGGAAAGGAATTGGTTTTCAATATGGCGTAACGAGTCGTCCATACGGGCGAGTTCAGTGTTGAGAAGTTGAAGGTTTTCCCCCAACTCCCTAACATCCTTCAACTGTTGGACGACGACACCTATAATGGCGTTGGTGATGCTTGTCGCCTCTCCGGTTACAATTTCCATTATTATATTAACAAATGGCAGAGAGACAACGAGAATTATGTGAAGTTTGAAACGAAAACGAAAGAAGAAAAACAAAAGGGCCGAAAGAATTTAAGGAGAGTGCAAAGGGCTTTGAGCGCTGCAGTGGGTTGGATCAGTGCGATACAAAATCCATGAGTGATTTGAATATGAGAAGCGTAGTCTGTTTGTGAAGGATAGCATGGCATCTAGGAAAGGAATTACGTGCATCGGTTAAAAAGGAAGAAGAATGGTGTGCGCCATCCTTCATTCAGAAAAAGTGTGTACCATTAAACCCCACACATTAAGGTGAGGGCATAATTTATATCTTTTTCATATGCAAATCCAAATTAACCATATATTCAAAGCAAATCATCCATAATATATCCTTTGATATGCACATCCATAAAAAGACCAAAGATGTATCGAAGAAGGGTTTTAGATATAATACTTATCTAAGTATATTTAGTGTGGAGAAGGAAAGATCTTGTAATATAATTTTGGACTCTTGCATAATTATTATTTGTTATGGATTTTCGTATTTTTGAAAAATAAAATTACAGTATCATTTGCAATGCTTTAAACAAAATTGAATGGGGTCCCTTATATTTATGCACTGATTGAATGGGGTGAATGGAAGAGGCACTTGCCTTCCTCTGGCACATCAGGTTCACTGGGATGGATCTTAGTGGTAGCAACGATGGCACTGGGTTCCGTGTCAATAATCCATCTCCCCTTTTTCAGGTTCTGATTCTGAGTCAGAACCTGCATCTGATTTAAAGGCTCTCACCTCCGCCACCAATGATTGCTTTGAGTGGAAATCAACAGTGGCGCTGTTATGGAAGTCGCGTCACTTTCCGATGTCTTTCTTTGTTTTTCCATTGTTCTTCTTTGTTTGCGGCTTAGACTTGTTATCAAATATAGTTGTCAAGGGAAACAGGTCGTCCAAGTTCGTGGTCTGCACATGAAGCATCCGAGCGCAGCATGCAGAGCAACTAATTTCAGGCTTAAAATACAAACTGGCGGGCTCAGTTTTGTGACGGTGGAGATCCCCTGTGAGAATCAAATTAGCGCCCCCCCCCGGGTATTCAGAGTTTCAGAATTGCACGAAGTATAGCGCCATGAAAAACACCCGAAGCCCGAAGGCCCGGAGTAAGTCTCAGCCGTCCGATTCAAATGGACATGCGACACCAAATCTAGAGCTCTAAAGGAAAGGGATGGGGGAAAAAGCCCGAAGACCCGAAGTAGCTCTCGATATTTGATTGAGAAGGGAGCAAAAGGATCGTCGATTTGGTTGAAGGGGTCAAAGTCCTGAAGCAGGATTAGAGCCATTGATTGAAGCGAATGCGTGTCAATAGATCGACAACTCTGGGTAAAAAAACCAGAAGGTAAGCGAGATTTGATATTTGATTTCCTCGGAGCCTCGAGACTCGAGAAGTGTCTCAGCCGTTGATTAGTAGGAGATGCACGTCGCCAGATCCTTTGCTCTGGGTAAAAGCAACAAAAGACAAAGGAGGTTTGAGGTTTGAAAAGTCCGAAGCCCGAATTGCGAAGCAGATCTCGGCCGTCGATTCAGAAAGGGAAGATCTGATCCATTGATCTGAAGAGGGCATATTTGAGTTGCTGATTGTAAATCCTCGCCCAAGATCACAAGATCGATGGCCACAATCCATTGCAGGGATGCGGTGCTCGGGCGATAATTTTCTTGAGCGGTCCCGCAATTGAAACCATGGTTTGGCAAAAATAATACGTGGCAAAAGGTGGTGGATTGCGGGATCAAAAGCGGTGTGAACCCAAGCCACCTATGAGCGGCCCTGCAATCACGTGTTTATATAGCGTCCTATTCGAGAGCAACGTGTGGCTGCTCCTTGGGCATTAAGCCACGTTTCAATTCCGAGAAAAGACAGTTAATGAAAATGGAGCTGGTTGTTGAAACCTTGACTCACTTAGTAATTAGAAAGTATGGAGGAGCCGGGCATGGAAAACAGAGTTGTCAACCTGAGGTACCCCCATGGACGGATTCTCCTGCAGACCCATGCCGATCTAAGCTCGCGTCTGACAGAGGGATACATGCATAGTCTGACAGAAGACTGCTCAGACGCAAAGTTTTGAATGTAGTGATCAGATCACTCTCCTGATAGTTGGGGATTGTTCTGAGTATAAATAAGTAGTTTTGATATTTTGTTATGGTCGTCAATTGGTTGAGCAAAGCTCCCTATTTTGTAATGTTTTCATGCCATAACTGTTCTCTGGTTATGTATAAGATTTGAGACGTTCAGGTTAATAGAAGTTAGCCTCTTTTCATCTCTTTGTAAAAACTGTGCTAAAACACGCGGGCATGGAGGATCCAGTTGAGGGTTGTTATGATGTTGTAATGTAGGTTTGATTGTAGCGGTATTGTGATCAGTTTTAGCCAGGTTCCTTGTGATATTTTCCCCTCTTACACTGAATGGCTCTGGCATGGAGGATCCAGTCGAGTTGCTGTAGCTGCATGGTGATGTAGGTTTGATCATTGTGCTGTTGTGACTGTGTTGTTTGGACATATTTCAGTGTCTAAAACTTGAGCTTAAGAGTGATCTTGAGTCTAAGTTTTTCCTCTCCAAGTTTTTTGATGGCCCGATGCCCATAACAGTCTTGTCCACCTTTCTTACTAAGTCTTCCCTCTGCTCACACTTAAACTCAATTCACTGATTGAAGTTAGTTGTGGCCCTCACTTCCCTGTGCATTTCTTGTCCAGTTCTGTGTTGAACATCATTCATATATTGAGTTTTCCATTGACCTCCACTCATATAAAACCAACATCCACCAAAAACTCTAATGGGTACTGGGCTTATCCTCCCGCAATTTGAGGGTGACTTTCATTGCTAACATTCTTGGCGCCGTTGTCAGGGAATTAATTGAAGAATTTTTCCTGGGATAGAACAACAACGAGCTTCTGATTCTGAAGGTGCATTAGACATCAGAACCATTAAATATTGCAACTTGCACGTGGCGACTCCACAATCGAAGACTCCACTAGGGAGGATCATGTTGACAGAAAGATGACCATACCGAAGGGGAAGACCAGGTATCAGTTTATGAGCTTTATTCATGAAATCTTGTTCTTGTTTATCAACTCATTTCTCTCTTTCCCTTCACATATAAAGAGGATTATCCTCTGCTTTGTCTATTCATATGATAATAGGCCTTCCTTTATTTATCCATCCTTGGAAGAAGAAAACATGCACTCTTCTTGTGTTGTAGATACCGATCTCGTGTCTTCACCTCTACCTATTCATAAAAGTGAGATCTGTATTGTATCTCCTCTTGAAATTGATCACCCTTGTATCCTTGAGGAGGTTGAAAATAATTCACTGTCTTCTCAAATCTCGTTACCCTCTGTTATTCCCGCTAAGCCTTGCCATCAACTCGTTAATCCTCATGATCAACCCACTGCGTTTCAAATTAAAATAAAAAATAAGTTGTATAAACCTTTAAGGCTGCCACTTGACCTTCATCTTTATCCTCTTTATTCCTTTGAGTATCTTCCTCGGTTTTCTAGGGAGGATCATATTACAGCCGAGAGGCACTTGGGGGCCTTTGAGAACTTTTTTGACCAGTTCGAGATTGTTCATGAGGATGTTACCACGAGGTTGTTATCACACTCTTTGTCTGGAGATGTTGTTGTGTGGTTTAGATGTCTGGAAGCCGGTTCTATTGGCTCCTGGACCGAGCTATGCCATGCATTTTTAAAGTGTTGGGGTGAGAACAAGTCCCTTGATCAATACTGGTTTGAGTTTAATGAATTGAGGAGACGGGAAGAGGAAGCCTTGGCTGTCTTCAACATGAGGTTTTACAGTGTTTATCATAGTATGCCTGTGGAGATCATACCCACAGAGACTGCTGCCATGGTATACTATGTCATGGCTCAACGTTCAAAGCTTGTCCTTCTCCTGAGAGAAAGAAAATCTTCATCTTTAAGACATCTGTTTGAAGATGCTGAAGAGGTTGAAGAGAACATCAAGGCTAGCAAGGGAGTTTGTACGCAAGCACATCGTGAAAAATTGCATGTACATAAGCACGAAGACTGTCAGTATGTTTCAGATTCTGAGCAAGAAGACTGTCAGTATGTTTCAGATTTCGAGCAAGAAGATAGTGAGTATAATTCAGATCTGGAACAACAACAAGGAGGTGGATGTGACTCACATTTGGAAACATATCCTTCCATATTTGCAGATTCTATGGGCAGGAATGTATATCCATCTTATGACCAGTTTCTGGGACATTTTGAGCATGTAGCAGTGGTTGATTGCATAGATAACTATACATTATTGGTTGATCATAGTTATGACATTTTAAATCTTATTGCACCATTATCTTATGATCATTCTTATGAAGAAGAGACTGCAACTGTTGATGATCAAGAGTTATTTTCAAAAGAATAGGGAAGTATTTTATTTATAAGCAGAGAGGCATTTACAGAGGAGAAGCCTAGTCTTCTAAAGCAACCAAGATTTTGTCACACGATTCATGATCCTATGGCTATATACATGGAGTTGTATGTTTCATATTTTAAAAATTTCGAAGACCTCACTATAGAGACTTTTCCTTTATTCATTGAGGAAAAACATTGTGTGAAAATTAGCCATCCGAGACCTGCAGAAGATATTCAAGAGAGTGATAAATAACATAGCTTTCCCATTGTTCATGTTTATGATGATTATGATTCTGATCCTTGGGAGAGTCATGAAGAAGAAGAGGGAGAACCAAATGTGTAGTTCATATCCTGCCCAGATCCTGCAAATGAGAAACCATCACCTGGGATCAGTCAACCTGCATCAACCGTTCGCTCACCTGTGCTTGCCAGAGACATTCAACCATGTGTAAGAAACTGTAAGACAAAGCATGTTTTCTGTTACCAGCCCAATAGATTTTTTCATTTTCTCTATGAACCTGTAAGGGAATACATGGAGTTGCATTTCCTTCATGTCTTGGAGCCGCTTATCTTTATCCTAACTTCAACACCGGGAGGAGATCTGAAAAACGTAATCATTTTTCTGTCACAGTTGCATTTTTTTTATTTGATCAGTGACAGAGTAAACAAGTTTGCAGCTCGGGAGTTGCTTGAATGGTTATGGTGGAAGTTTTCTTTCACCTAGAACTTTGTAAAAATCAATTAGTCTAGGAATGTACATAAATAAGCTCCTCCTGGAGCCCATGTATTTTGCTTTCGTTTTTAGGATAGTGTGGTTGTCAACCTTTAATCCTTAGCAGGATGATTTTTGAGCACGACCCCATTAGCCCAATGCAGAAGGCGACTGGAACTACTTGTTCTTGGTAGCTCACAGGGAGCATGCCATCCCCTGTGGAGCCAAATGTTATCACATATAGTTGTCAAGGGCAGCAGGTCGTCCAAGTTCGTGGTCTGCACAGGAAGCGTCCGAGCACAACATGCAGAGCAACTCATTTCAGGCTTAAAATACAAACTGGAGGGCTCAATTTTGCGAGGTGGAGATCCCCTGTGAGGATCATATTAGCACCCCCCCCGGTATTCAAAGTTTTAGAATTGCACGAAGTATAGCGTAATGAAAAACACCCGAAGCTCGAAGGCCCGAAGTAAGTCTCAGCCGTCTGATTCAAATGGACAGGCGGCGCCAGATCTAGAGCTTTAGAGGAAAGAGAAGGGGGGAAAAGCCCGAAGACCTGAAGTAGCTCTCGATCGTTGATCGAGAATGGAGTAGAAGGGCCGTCGATCTGGTTGAAGGGGTCAAAGTCCTGAAGCAGGATCAAAGCCGTTGATTGAAGCGGACACGTGTCAATAGATCAACAACTCCAAGTAAAGAACATAGAAGGTAATCGAGATTTGATATTTGATTTTCCCAGAGCTTTAAGACCTGAAAATCATCTCAGCCGTCGATCAGTAGGAGCCGCGCGTTGCTAGATCCTTTGCTCTGGGTAAAAGCAGCAGAAGACAAAGGAGGTTTGAGGTTTGAAAAGTCCGAAGCCCGAATCGCGAAGCAGATCTCGGTCGTTGATTCAGAAAGGGAAGATATGATCCATTGATCTAAAAAGGGCATATTTGAGCCACTGATCGTAAATCCTCGCCCAAGATTACAAGATCGACGACCACAACGTGCTCGGGCAATAATTTTCTTGAGCGGTCCCGCAAATGAAATCGTGGTTTGACAAAAGTATTACGTGGAAAAAGGTGGTGGATTACGGGCTCAAAAGCGGTGTGAACCCAAGACACCTGAGCAGACCCACGATCACGTGTTTATATAGCATCATATCTGAGAGCAGCGGGTGGCCGCCCCCTGGGCATTAAGCCGCGTTTCAATCCCGAGAAAACGCAGTTAATGAAAATGGACCTGGTTGTTGAAACCTCGACTCACTCAGTGATTAGAAAGTATGGAGTAGCCGACTGTGGAAAATAGAGCTGTCAATCTGAGGTACCCCCATGGACGGATTCTCCTGTAGACCCATGTCGATCTGAGCTCGCTTCTGACAGAGGGATACATGCATAGTCTGACAGAAGAATGATTAGATGCAAAGTTTTGAATGTAGTGATCAAATCACTCTCCTGATAGTCAGGGATTGTTTTGAGTATAAATAAGTAGTTTTGATATTTTGTTATGGTCGTCAACTGGTTGAACAAAGCTCCCTATTTTGTAATGTTTTGATGCCAGAACTGTTCTCTAGTTATGTATAAGATTTGAGACTTTCAGATTAATAGAAGTCAACCTCTTTTCATCTCTTTGTAAAAACTGTGCTAAAACACTCGGGCATGAAGGATCCAATCGAAGGTTGTTATGCTATTGTAATGTAGGTTTGATTGCAGCGGTATCGTGACCAGTTTTAGTCAGCTTCCTTGTGATCTTTTTCCCTCTTACACTGAATGGGTCCGGCATGGAGGATCCAGTCGAGTTGTTGTAGCTGCATGGTGATATAAGTTTGATCCTTGTGCTGTTGTGACTGTGTTGTTTGGACATATTTTAGTGTCTGAAACTTGAGCTTAAGAGTGATCTTGAGTCTGAGTTTTTCCTCTCCAAGTTGCTTGAAGGCCTGATGCCCATAACAGTCTTGTCCACCTTTCTTACTAAGTCTTCCCTCTTCTCACACTTAATCTCAATTCAATAATTGAAGTTAGTTGTGGCCCTCACTTCCCTGTGCATTTCTTGTCCAGTTTTGTGTTGAACATCATTCATATATTGTGTTTTGTCCATTGACCTCCACTCATATAAAACCAACATCCACCAAAAAATCTGATGGGTACTGGGCTTATTGTCCCGCAATCTGAGGGTGACTTTTAGTGCTAACAAGACTGGTTGTCCTGCAATTGTCCATCTTTGCTTTGTCATTTGTTTTGCGAGATGGCGCTTCCCTTTCCCTGCTTCTGCTTTGAAGGGTTCCCACTCGAACTTCCGTGTCTTTTGTTTAGGGTTTTGCTCGATTTTGACAGCATATCGATAGGCCACGCCCAAGGACGAGATGTCCATAAACTCCATGTCTGTTTGGATGTATCTATGAAGACCACCGCGATACTTGAGCATCAAATGTCATTCAGAATATTTGATACCCAACTTGGTGCGCAAGGTATGGAAGATATTTGTGAACTTTGGCACTGTTTGGTCCCTTTCCTGTTGCAATGTGGTCCATCTTGTATACAGGTCGTCATAACTTCCAACATGGTATTATTGTTCCTTAATAGCATCTTTGAAGGACTTCTTGGTGAGTGCGAATGTAAATAATGAGGGTTCCTCTGTTGCCTTTTGCTCACAGAAAGTCCTCCACCAATTTTTGACACGGGGATGGCTTTAAGGAGCGCAAATGTAATCTTTTCACTATTGGAAAAGTTATGGACAGAAAAATACCCTTCTAGCAGATTCAACCATTTGTCTACAACATCTGCGTCTATCTGACCTTCAAATATAGGAATATCAAAGTTGATTTGTACCTTGAAAGGGGTGCCTCCTCCTCTCGAGGAAGATATGTGACGATTGCGCTTATTCGCAAGAAGATGAGTACAATGGGACTCCAAAGGCCTTTTTACATTAAACATGAATGCCAAAACCATATACATCCAAGAACCTAACCCTAGGAGATGAAGTACCAAAAGTCATGTGGGCCCCATTGGGGTAAATTGGTACATCAACTTCCTGGGGTCGTAACTTTTGCATACGATCTCCATTTCAGGCGTTCAATACCTCGTCAGAAAGGTCTATTCATTTTAGGCGTTTGATACCTATCATTTAGGGTCTCAAAATGGCCCTGAAAGTTTGAGACTCGAAAAATTGTAAAAAAATTTGCCAAAATTAAAACTATAACTGCCAAGATGAAAGCTGTATGTGAGCCAACGAGCAGAGGTGGGTGGCCACTGATATCCACTTGGATCAACGGGTTAGGACAAACCAAAAAGGGTCTAGGGAAACCACTGAGATAAAAAAATCACTTTACATAGATCATCTAAGCATGGTCCAATACTATACTTGGGATACAAATGGCCACACTTTTGGCTGACCATGATACAATAGGACAAGTCATCATGGTGGAACATCTGATCATGGTACTTTGATATTTGACATCATCAAGATGGGAATAATATTTTCTCATATGATGGATCACATTCAACAAAGAAATTGAGGTACACCATGTAATGATCCCAAGCCATTATGCAAGGATCATCACGGTTTTGGTGTCTTTTTAAACTTTTCTGGTTGTGGTATTTCGTCAAACACTTTGCTGATCTACTTGTTTAGATGTGTTTATATGTGTGTATGCAACAAATAACAGAAAGAGTTAACCATGGAACATACCTCAACCATATGCAATAATATAGACAAGCCAAAACATATTAAATCTTCTTTATTCATAAAATAGAAGAACCTGCTACAATGGAGATGCCGATCTGGAATGCTCAACAGATGGCCAAGATGATAGACAAATAGATAAAAAGTATGAGCTGCTACAAAATGCTCCCGAAAATACAAAATAAGCCTCCAAAGGCTGGATAAGAGATGAAGACCAATGCCAAGTGCCAAAGCCCTCACTGCTGGAAGATGCCACACTCTGCTGGATAACTGAAGCTCCTCAACAATTCGGCCCTGGTGCCAAAGATGTCCAATCACCTCCAAAAATATGCCAAACAGTAGATCGGGTGATGGTAAGAACAACCCAGGTGCCTGAATCTCCAAGATCCATCTCAACCTCTGTAGATCTGAACTCCTACACTGAATGGTGCGCTCCACTGGATGACTGAAGCCCTAGATAATTCGGCCATGATGAAAGAGGCCTCCAAATGCTATGAAACTCTCCACAATGATAGATCAGGATGCTGCAATGAGAACCCAAGTGCTCAAATCCTCCAATACCTTCTAGATCCTTAGATCTAGCTACCCTACAAATAATGGTGTGCCCTCCTCTTGGGAAAACGTCCCACCCTCAATACAAATCGATCCTCCACTGAAAGACTCCGAAAAACCACCAAGAATGATGCCAAGACACCTGCAAAGGAAACCCAATACCTGGAATTCCCAGAATTCCTTCTCCTCAGCTAGGACGAATCCCTCCTCAATGATTGGTGCGCCCCCCTTGCTAGAAACCCCCAACTGGTGCGCCCTCTCTCTATCTGCACAAGCAACTGAGGTGGAATCCTCCGACAACTGAGTAGATATAGAACTAGAATGGTGTGGGAGCGTATTGCAGCTCCGAGACCAAGCTTGGGATAAGCTAGGTTGAATCTTTCACCATCGAATCATCCTCTAGGGTTTGTTATGTCAAAACCCTCAAAACCCCCAATGTTGGGTTCACTAGCTAGAAGCCAGAAATCAAAAGAGAAACATACATGAATGAATGAGAAGAGGCCCTTGCATTTCCTTTATACTTTTTGGCTCACCTTGTCCCTCCAAAGTGGCTTTCATTTTATTAATATTTAATTAATTAATTAAATCTCTTTAATTAATTAATTAACCTTTTTACCTTTGAAAAGCTCCTTATGTCTCCTTGTGGCTTCCCTGGCCACTGAAAGTCACTTCTAGCCATCCCATCCTGTAGTGTTGCTCCTCCCGATTCCAATGAGTTATTACACTGAGAGGTTCATCCATGTAATGTGCCCAAAATGACCTCTTTAGTGAATTCCATTGACTTATAGCTCAAAATAGTCAAAATCATGGAAATCGTCGAAATGGAACGAAACCAAAGCCAACCTATGCGGAATGGCTCATAATGATGGAGTATGATGATAAATGCCAATTGGACCCCACAATGCCTCTCAAATACCCTTGTACTCACTATAACATCCATCTGGCTACTCTGGTCATCATAAGTCTTTTCCCTGTGATGATGTCCCAAAATGGGGACATTACAGTCCTCCCTGCTAGAAAATTGCTTGTCCTCAAGCAATAACCAAACCATCTCAAATAAAATACCAGGATCCCATGTCCATCTGTGGGATACATAGTAGAACCCATCAGAAGATGAACAATCACACATGCTACCCCCTGGGTCCCATATCAAGTCATGAACTACTAGCCCCTGGGACGCATAATCCTGAAATACACCAACTCTGTGAGTCTCCTGTACCTGACACATGGCCTCATCCTGGAGTGAGTCCATCCTCCTAGTCTCTACCAAGATCCACACGACCTCCATCAACTGGACATACTGATGCCAGAATGAGGTACTGCAAAACCTCCGTGAGACACCCTCAAGCTCTGTGCTCCCCTCAACACTGACGCTAAATGGAAAGTTAGGATGACTTTCCCCTGCAATGGTCCACTCTCCCCTATCGGACAATGAACTGCTCAATCCTGCAATCCCTGGGTCCCATGCTAACCTTTGTCGAAGATCCTCATGCTGACACTGCACTACTCTGACCATGACTGTCTTCCTTCTGCATACATCCTGAACCCTCCTCTCCTGGGTCCTCCTTCTAAAATACCTATGACCATTGGACCTATTGCCCAGAAACTGTATCAGTGACGATACCTATGTAGCAGAAGTACCTATCCAAACATCTACATTCCCTATCATGATGATCAAGTGGAAGAAAATATCTCTCCCCATAAGACAAGTACCTGTAGACCCACTCCAAACCAAACCAAGGTGGAGTGTGTGACTCTCTGGTGCACCCTGGGTCACCATGTAGTCAGACATCCTACTAGCCAAATGAACACCCAGATCCCACGGTAAAGTTGCAAGTTTATCACTTCTAGTCTCCACTGGCTGCTCCTGTGCTGGACTGATCACTGTCCGAAGCCCTTTGCACTCATCTGTCATCACCTGGTCTATGATGCTCACCGTCACATACCAAGTCTCAATTGTCTTCCTAACACATTCCACCTCTGACCTACTGTATGCCATAAAAGTACTCTTGTCATGTAGTCTCAGCCTACTCACTCTCCATGCCCTCAACCACAACCTATCCCTCCTCATGCTGCTGTCTATGATAAAAGTGCCAGGACAGGCTAATAGAAACATCAACAACTAACTGTAGGACTGGAAGGCATCACATGCTTTGGTCAATCCCAAGGATTTGACTAGAAGCTTGTCCATCGGTATCAATGATAACTGCTCGCCTGTAGTCATTACTAACCCCCAATCATCAGGTACAATCATAAGCAACTCCTCCAACTGCTGGTAAACCAACCTCCATCTCTCATCTCCCATGCAACTGCTAAAATGGTGAAGGTGATCTCTCATAACTAGGTGTTGCTGCAAAGGATTGACATCTGCATGCTCCCCTAGGTGTGTCTCCTCACTGCAAGGCACTATACCCCTTTGAATGCCACCATACATCTCGGCATGACTCTGTGAACTATCCCTCATCATCGTATGCTCCAGCATACTCATGTCGTCTCCTGCAGACTCATGCTGTATCATCGATCCTGGGCCTACTGCTGGATCAATCTCTATATGGAGATCAACCACTCCCAAGACACAAATGGAAGTGTCTCCCAACAACTAGTGCTCCTCTGCTATATCATCAACATCCTCTGTCAATGTGACTGGCTGATACATCTGAGTGTCCACTAAGACAGATGAAGTGGATCTCTGATGGATCTCGTCAAGAGACTCATCTGATCTAGACTCTGATTCTAGAAGGGCAGTCTGTGTGCCTCTCAAGAATCCTCGAGTGCTCTCCAACTCCTGTGTGAGTTGGTCCATCTCCAACTCCTGCTCCCTCAGAGCCTCATGATACATCTCACTAACCCTTAGTAGATAATCCCTGTCTGTCAACAACTGTTGGTAGTCAGATCTCATCGTAGACATTCTCTCTAAGAGAGTGTGAAAGTCACCTATGGAAAATGCCTCATCTAGGCTATCATGTGCCATAGATGCCCTCCAAAAACAATCATTCATCAGTGCCTGCATGTCATCAATGTGCCTGGTGGCTGCCATGATCATAGCCTCACTGGATCTCAACTGTGATGCTAAGTGGTGTGGCTCCTGATCATGGTCATGCTGAGGTACCCCCTCATGCCTCTCACTGCTAGTGCCATCACTAACAACACTCTCTGCAGAAGATAAAGTGTTGGACTGCTTACTATCTACTGTGCCACTAGGTCTGCCCATACGTAATTGCACATCATCCTCAACTGCTATCTCCCTATGAGTCATACTGTATCCAGTGTGAGCAACTGTATCCTCCTGTGCACTCAAACTACTACTATCCTTTGTGCCTGGATCCCATATAGTTGTGTCCAGACACATGCTATGGTCATCTTGATTGCTAAAGAGTGCATCCTCATCACTGCAGGCCAATCCTGGAAGTAAGTGCTCCATCAACCTGTCAACCTCTGCAATATGCTCAACTAATGGAGCCTTTAATAACTGTGACTCAATCTCCTCTAGTTGATTTGTATGTGTAAGGTCCCCTGTCTGTACTCCCTGTATATCCTCCTGGATCGGTGGATCTACATGTCCATGGTGTGCAACCCTCACAATAGGCTCATCCATCACATCTGACGTGCCACTGATCTCCTCATGTGACGTGGCTATCATGGGTGTCTGAAAGGGTGACAAATGTGTCATGACCCTCATAGGTAGCTCATCATCTCTAAGTGCTAACACGTGTGACTCCTCACTAGTGTCACCACTCTGCTGAGGCGTAAGGTCATCAATGGTATGTGATATGTCTGCTGAGACACTAGTGCTATCGTCCTGTCCATCCAACTGCCTATGCACTACACAAGGGTCATCATCCTCCTCAAGCGTGCAAGCATTACTAGCCCCTGTGCAAGAGTCATCATCACTATCCTCTGAGGTAGAGTCACTATCACGCACCTAACTAACATGGTCCCTATATGCAATCAATCGGTCCCTATACGCACCTAACTAACACTCCACGCAATCAATCGACAACCGATAGCAACCTCGCCAGAATGCAGATCGCAACAATCAACAACGAATACTGACAACACTCCACTTGGTGTCCACCCTCCAGATACAGTCTCCTGTACGCGCCCTCACAGTCGCTCTGATACCAAAATAGAAAGAGAGATTGAACTCCCGATTCAACTCAACACTTACTTCATTAATCAGAAAGGA
>ML814783.1:65658-81684 GCA_009831015.1 Picea engelmannii | reverse complement strand
CCAAAAGTCATATACATCCAAAAACCTAACCCTAGGAGATGAAGCGCCAAAAGTCATGTGGGGCCCGTTTGGGTAAGTTAGTACATCAACTTCCCGGGGTCGTAACTTTTGCATACGATCTCCGTTTTAGGCGTGTGATAGCTTGTTGGAAAGGTATCATCAAGGAGATTCATTTTGGGGGCTCAATTATGCCTTCGGATATCATTGAGAACCTCTATCTCAAAAAAACCTTCATTTAGGCCCTCAAAATGGCCCCGGAAGTTAAAACCTGCTAAAAATAGTAAATTGCCAAAATTGTCAGAAAACTGTTTTGAGCCAGGCGGAAAAGGTTGGTGGCCACCGATATCCACCTGGATCAGGCGGATGCATTGAGTCGGAGACCACACATCTTTTCGGTGTTGCCTCTTCAGACGAATCTACATGAAAAGATTCTAACTTTACAGCGTGACGATGCCTGGTACAAAGAGGTCAAGGGTTTGATCGGACGAAACACAATGATGGTACCACGATTTGAGGGATTTTCATTTGATATCGATGGTTTATTGAGGTTTAAAGGTTTGATTTATGTACCACCAAACGATGAGTTGAGGATGTTGATCCTGAGCGAGGCTCATAGAGCTGTTTACATGGCTCACCCGGGAGTCACAAAGATGAGGGCAAACCTTAAACCCTTATTCTTCTGGAAGGGAATGAAGGCAGAAATAGTCAACTATGTGGCTAGATGTCTAGAATGTCAGCATGTAAAGGCTGAACATAGACACCCAACATAATTACTACAACCACATGCTATTCCAGAATCGAAATGGGAAGTTATTTCGATGGATTTTATTGTTGGATTGCCATTGACGACAATGAGACATGACTCGATTTTCGTAGTAGTAGACACTCTGACGAAGAGTGCTCACTTTATCCCTATGCGTACGATGTATCAGGCACCTGACATCGTTAGAATTTTCATCAGTGAGATTGTGAGGCTGCATGGCGTGCCTCAGAGGATTATATCCGATCAAGGAACGGTATTTACTAGACGATTTTGGACGAGTTTCCAAGAGGCCTTGGGAACCCAACTTAACTTTAGTACTGCGTATCACCCGGAGACTGACGGACAGACCAAACGAAAAAAGCAAACCTTAGAGGACATGTTGCGCATGTACGTGATGGACCAACAAAAGCGTTGGGAAGAATTCTTGCCACTAGTGGAGTTTGCTTACAACAACAGTTACCAGAGCACCATTAAAATGGTGCCTTTTGAGTTTCTTTACGGGCGACCGTGTCAGACGCCTTTGAGTTGGGATCGGCTTGAGGATAGGGTCCTGGTGGAACCAGAAGCGATCCAAGAAAGGGAAGAGCAAATGCAAACAATAAGACAAAGGATTAAATAAGCGCAGGATCGACAGAAAAGTTATGCCAATGCACACAGTGTCGACCGTAGTTACGAGGTCGACGATCGAGTATTCTTGCGGGTTAAACCGCATAAGAGTTCGATCAAGTTTGGAAAGGGAGATAAACTCTCTCCTAGGTTCGTGGGATCCTTCGATATTGTGGAGAGAAAGGGGCCCGTGGCCTATCGACTAGCCTTGCCTGATTATTTGAGGCGTATGCACGATGTTTTTCATGTATCTGTATTGAGACATTATATTAGTGATCCTACACATGTTATTGACTTGAGTTCCTTACAGGTATCAGACAAGGGAGCGCTCACGGCTGAACTGGTCTGCATCTTGGATCATCGCATTTGACAACTACAATGTCGAACGATAGATCAGGTCAAGGTCCAATGGGACAATTATAGTCCGCACTCGGTGACCTGGGAGGACGCATATGATATGCGCCAACAATTTCCATTTTTGTTTGATAGATAGACATATGATATTATGATACACTTTATTTCAGCATAGATACTGTGAAACTTCAGGATGAAGTTTAGACCAAGAGGGGTGTATGTAACATCCCGCTCTGGGGCACTGAGCAAACTTATTCTTTGAGGACACTTGCTCGCAAGTGATCCGGATTATTATGCTATTAAAACTTTTGACTTTGATTACGATGCGTTATGGGTTGATGACATGTTGTTTTACTACATTGACATAGATAGGTGCTATTGACTCGGTTTTACTGAGTGTGCAGGGTTTTGGACCTTGAGGATGCAGAGGCATCGATGGAACCCCTGGGACTCCAGATCGAGTCAGGGAGTGTGCCTTTGGGGTTTGATTGTTTTACTGTGATATTAGTGCATCTGACTGGATGATATGATGTGTATATGTTCTGACATGATTTGTTGATGATGTAGGCTGACGATAACTTGCCGACCAGATTCACATATGGAGTAAAGGGGTCACACACGACTACCAGAGATGTTGGGGGAGAGGTGTGGACAACAACCTTGCCACAACCTACTAGCACTCCTACCGTGGCTCGAACTGTAGGTTAACGATTACCTAGTTCGAGAGGACCCACGATGCCATGAGGGCCGATTGCGACAGTCGCTCACGATGATTCTAAATGGCGCGCAAGAAGGCGGGGGCCTTATTCTTTAGAATCCCTTAGTCTCCCACAAGTTCACCCGACAGAGTGTTGAATCCAGGGGTTATTGATGTCTACCAATCAGTCAAGAGGCGAGTGACACCCTTGGAGCACGTGGTGCATCCTGAAGGGCACGTCGCACAAGGGAACAGATGAGGCGAGTGGCACCCTTGGAGCACCTAGTGCGTCCTGAAGGGTACATTGCGTTGATGATGATAGAGGGATGAACCTAGATGGCGGTAAGACCAATAACATGTTAAAAATATTTTAAAACAATTTCCCTAATTAAATGTCGCCCAATACAAAATCTAAGTACTAAGTCTAAAATTTCGCTAGGGGTAAAATTTTGTCTACCTTTAATATATAATAATAATAATAATAATAATAATAAATAATAATAATTAAAAAATAATAATAATAAAAAAAATAGATAAAATAATAAAATTTTAAATAAAAACCACTTAAGTAATAATTATGGTCTTCATAAAATTTTGTAACATGAAGGGATTAAGAAATTAAATTATTCATAAGAAATAAAATCTGTGGATATAAAAAGTAAAGAGGGAATTAATTATTTTATCATTTGATAATTTAAAAAATACTAAATTAATGATAAAAGGTAAAAGGGGTTATATTCCACACCTGCCTTTTTGAGTTCTAAGTAAAAGGGGAAATAGGGAAAATCAAAGGAATAGGAAACTAGGGAAAGGAGGTAACCTAAAAAGGAAAAAGGGGAACTTAAGGGAAACAAAGGGAAGTCAACTTAGTAAAGAATCCACATTTAAGAGCTTTCTAATTTTAAACTGAATTAGCAATTTCGTAATAGGGAAAGCCTTTAAAATCTGTAAGGGAATCTAGGGACACCTAGGAGTGATTTTAGGAGTAACTCTAGGTGGGTGAGGGAAATACATATAATTACTTATTTAAAGAAATTAATTTATGGAGGAATGTAAGGGATGGGGGACACTTGTACGAAGAGGAAATTTTAAGAATTTATTTTTAAAACTTTAATTAAATGAGATTTTAGGAAAGAAAGGAATGTTTGAAACTCTATAAAATAAAGGAAGGAGAAGGATGAAGGGAATCTTCTGTTTGCGTAACGTTACGCTGCAGAAATATCGACTTGACTAATTTACTTGTGGGAGTTGGGATACCCAGCTCGGAGAGGAGTGGTAGCTCAGCCTTGCGAGGCGAGCTGGGAGCTAGACGAAACCTTTGGATAGTGTGTGTGGCCCTTTTGCAGCTTAGGGGGCTAAGGGGGAAGAAGAGTACCCCTAGCATTGGCTGGGAGGTATCGGTGAGGTCTCGACGGTTGGCGAGCGGGAGTTGCACAGAGCGCGGGACGTCATTCGAAGCGGGAAATCAGGCAACGGTACACTCTTTTATTTTGTAAGTAGAATGCATTAGGACTTATGCTTGAATCGGCCTGTTGATTTGTAAATGGATTGGATGTTTAGATTGATAGCAGACCCCTTTTCTTAGCCTAGCTGATTGTTTGGTTGATTGATTTCCTGTAGCCTTCATCCCCGCATGACTCAATCACCCCGTGGTTTGACTATGACCCATGCGATTGTTGCTTTTCGTCCCTAGCACGCCAGTCCTCACCTGAGCAGTCGGCCAGGAGTTTGATCTACGGTCATCGCCTTAGCATTAAAAAACCTATGGATCTCAATGCCCTGCTTTTCTGTGCGAGGATGGTGAACAAAGGACAAACCTATTAGCCACCTACCCTTTGTTGTTGTCCTTGGCTGAATGGAGGCCTTGCTCCTTGATGCGTTTAAATAACCTTGAAATTTGATTGATGGAGAAGCTCTTTATTCTGCGTTTTATAATCGCCGGATAAGTTTATCTCTGCGTTTTATATATTGCTGGATGAACCCGCACTGTGTTGCATTACCTCCTTTGCAATTTAACTCTGTGATTGTTTATTGATGGCTCCCTTTTTCTCTGCAAATTTTATCTTTGCACAATAATAAATGATGAATTCTATCTTGAGCTTTTGCCCATTCAATTGATTGCCTACAATTATTGTGGTCTGTGTTATGGTGTTGGAATCCCTGTCTGTCGGCGTTTTGGTGATTTTGCGGTTGAAGTCCCTGCATTTTTGACTGCGTCCCTTCACATTTTGGGCAATGAAATTATGCAGGTCAACGTTATATACTATCAATGAGTTATACTATCCAATGAAATTATGCTATCAAATGAAATCACACTATCAATAAATTTATATCGGTCAGTGAGATTAGACTATCAATAAATTTTTACAGGTCAATGAATTTATACAACGTTTGGACTACGTTTCTTTAACGCTGAACTTAAGGTCAACAATTTTTACAGGCCAACAGTTCTATATATTGATTCGATGGCAGAATGATTTTACGTTCAGAGATTGATTGTTACCGTCCGGATGCGGTTAACCGGGTAGCCATTTAATGTTGATTAAACTTGCAGCCCTTATCCTTGTTTATTTACTCTCAGACTTATTGCGCCTTGATTAGAGCTTCTTCCTAGAGAGTAACCCTCTGTGTCCATCGATGAAATCTGTGCTTTTTTTTCTCTCTCAGCAAATCTGTGATAAACCATGTGCGCGAGCTTACAGGGAGCCCATCGTTCTATTTTAGCTTCTACTGATGATACCTTTGCACAAGAGCTTGCTCAGAATCTTGACATTGTTTGGATTTCTCCCTGCTTAAAACTCGTGATGCCCAGGCATGCACTCTGAAGGAGTCCTAGCGTCGTGTAATTGGTTTCCCAACAACAATTTTTCCACTCTCCGCATCTAGTTAAACTGGGATGCGTCTCCTTGGATTCCCTTCTGTCCTCGCGAATTTGACGTCTATTTCTATGGTGGGGATTCGGTCCTTGTTAATCTTTCTGGAGTTGATTGTAGGTATGCAGTGATCCCTTGCAGAGATATAATTAATATTGATTTTCATTTGGTCTTCTAATTGTTCTTGGTGTGATGGAAATCCCCAGATTATTTCCTCCTTACCGTTCGTTCTCCATGCCTAAGACAATAATCCCTTCCGTCAGGCCCGTGAGCCTTGTGCTGAATCCCACCTCGTATCTCTGAGCAAGCGATGGTGGTATTTCCTTCTGCAAAGGCCTAGCTTGTGCATATAAGTTTCCTCATTCTCCCATGCCTTGGATCAATGCAATCGATTGCGCTTTTAAATTGATCTAGTGAGTATTTAGGGATAAGTCTTAATGGCAACTTAATTTATCGACAGTTCGTGGTATTCTTATTTGACATTGATGTTGCTTTGTCAAACATATTGTATTAACGTGGGAGACTAGTAAATCTCCCTTAACGAAACCGATATGCGGATAGAAACTTCTAAAAAGAAATGAACAGAATAGTAGAAACAACGAATCCCTTAATGAAACTGCTGACAACAAACCCTTGTGGTAGATGAAACGACATAATTTATTAATTGGGAGTTGAAATGACAGTTGGGAATTGCAGTAATTTGGTGATGGATAGTTATTGCCAGTAATTTTTAAATGTTAGTACTGAATGGGTGGTGAAACCTAATGGCAATAAATTCTTGTTGGGAGGGCAATTTATAGTTCAGACCACCTTGGAATTAATAGCTTGCAGATTTTTGGGGTTTATATTTTGACGAACAACTGCTGTAATGGTTATCACCTTTAGTGTGCTACCTGTGGGATATTTCCTTGCACCCAACCAGTAATTTGGATTTAGTTTTATTAATTAAAAATGCCCCTTTTCTTCGTTTTAATTTAGTCAATAAATTGGATTTAGTTTTATTAATTAAAAATGCCCCATTTCTTCGTTTTAATTTAGTCAATAATTTGGATTTAGTTTTATTAATTAAAAATGCCCCATTTCTTTGTTTTAATTTAGTCAATAATATCTTTTATTTGGACTTTTATTATTCTATCATGTTATAGGTGTGTCGAAATGCACTTGCACCATTATAGTGTAGATTCTTTTTATTTATTCAGAATGGATGAGGTGTATGAGTATTATAAAATCGGTATTTATATATCTTTATATGGTCGTGAATGGTTTTAGATTGTTATGATTAATATGTTTAAAGTCATGAATGGTTTAAGATTTTTATGATTAATATGTTAAAGTAATGAGGTGCTTTTTTATTATTAATAATAATAACAATTATTATTACTATTATTATTTGTGGAATGAGGAATTTAGTGTAAGGATTGTCAAGAGGTGAATAATCTATTTCTTGATGGATTGTTATATATATATATATATATATATATATATATATATATATATATATATNTGATTATTAGATCATGATTTTAAAATAGAATACTTATAACAATAATAATAATTTAAGGCAAATTGATTTAGATGGAATTCTGCGGACATTCATAATTTAAAATTGCGCAATTGAATTTGTTTTAAGGCTAATCTAAATTTTACCTTGATGATATTTTGCACTTAGGCATGCTAAGATGGGTTCGCGTTAAATGACTAAAGCAAATGATGACTATTGACTAGCTGGACTCGACGATTGATCGAGATTTTGGCGAAGTTGTTTTTAGCTTGCGCCCTCCGTGGAGGGGGTTGTTGTGTATTAATTAATGATTTTCCTTGCTTATTGGCTTGGTCTGCTTGTGTTGGGCGGGATGTAGACACTTCCTTGTTCCTCAGAACAGTCGCCAGCCCTGAGACCTTAAATGGTCAAAATCGATGGGAACCTGGGCTTGAGCGTTGCTTATGTGTCCTGGAGGTCCTAACCATTGCAGGGTAGGACGGGTGGGTAGTCATTCTTAATATTGATAGGTCATAATATTGTTGTTGCGTGATTTTCTTGCGTGGTATTCGTCGTCGTGTTGCGTTGTTGAGTAATGTCATGTTTACCTTCATACCACACACACAAAAAAAAATAAATTTTTTTGCACTTGTTATGAGAGCTTGTTGTCGTAACTAAACGAGAAGGTTGTTACAGTGAGACCATTGATTCATACACTGTACCCAAGACCAAGAAACGACCAAATTATCTTGAAGCTACCCTACAAGATGCAGAAAGACTCAAGGCCCCAAGTGGGACCTTAAGAAAAAGTAAGAAGCCCAAAAGATTCTCCATATATGTAGCATGTATGACAAATCTTCTAGATGAAGAACCTACCACGTTTGAAGAGGCAGTTCAGAAGAAACAATGGAAAGAAGCCATGACAGAAGAACACCGGTCCATCATGAAAAATGTTGTATGGGAAATTGTGCCTAGACCTAAAGAAAAATCAATAGTAACTTCAAAATGGGTCTATAAGATCAAACATGCAGCAGATGGAAGCGTGGACAAATATAAAGCAAGGTTCATAGCTAGAGGGTTCTTCTAGAAGGAGGGAGAAGACTATGACGAAACATTCGATCCTGTTGCCAGATATACTTCCATTAGAGCTATCATGTCTCTTGTCGCTTCCATGGGATGGAGTTTACATTAGATGGATGTAAAGACAACTTTCCTCAATGGAGCAATCAAAGTAGAAGTATACATTGAAAAACCTCAAGGGTTTGAAGTACATTCCAGAGACACTCATGTTTGTAGACTAAAGAAAACTTTATATGGACTCAAGCAAGCTCCAAGAGCTTGGTATGCCATAATATACAACTACCTAATGAGACTTGGTTTCTCCAAAAGTCATGCAGATCCAAATCTTTACTACAAAGTCGTGAACAATGCACCTGTGATTCTATTGCTATATGTCGACGATCTATTCCTAACATGTGAAGCGTTTCTCATCATCCAGTGCAAAAAGGAACTATCTTCTGAATTTGATATGAAAGATCTTGGTCTCATGCATTATTACTTGGGACTAGATGTATGGCAGAAGCATGGTGAAGTATTCCTTGGACAAGGAAAGTATGCAATAAATATTCTTCAAAAGTTTGGAATGATGGATTGCAAATCCATGGACACTCCTATGACCACATATATAATAAAAGTAAAAGATTCTGATTCTGATCCAGTAGATTCGTCTCTATATCGACAATTGATTGGGTCATTGATGTATTTGGTAAATACTCGACCAGACATTTTCTTTTCCATGAACACACTAAGCTAGTTCCAGGTGGAACCTAGACATGGGCATTAGACAATTGCAAAGCATGTCCTAAGATATATCCATGGGACACTAAACTATGGTTTAAGATATACAACATCCAGTGATTCGCTACCAGGATTATTGATTTGCTACCAGGATTATTCTTTCTTTCAAGGTCAAGGTGCTCGAGAGTGGCTTCAGCCTATGGTTGGGTGATAATAGTGATATTGTCTATGGTTAAACGAGCACATTCCAACACAATGGTGGTTAGAGGACGATCTACAGAAGGAGGAAAAGATTAGAAAGGTACAACCATGTCTAAGTCAAAAGACAGTAAGGGTAAGGAAAAATGTTGGTTCTGTGGAAAATCTGGGCATCTCAAGAAGGATTGTTGGAAAATGCAACAAGCATCCAAAGAGGATTCCACAATAGAAGAAAATTCAACTACAAGTATGGTTGATGAAGTTTTGTCTATCTGTTGTGTCGCACCACCTGTGTTCGCATAGAAGGTGCAGAACGGTGATGGTTGAGTCACCGTGAAATAAAAATAAAAAATAAAAAATAAAAAATAGTATTTACTTTGGAGTTGTAGAAATTATTGATTGCATGTAAATGGGCATATGTTTGTAAGACCTGGATAGGCATGCGTACCCCTGGTTTATCAGATCACCTATGAAAATTCTAGACATAAATTTAGGTAGATTGAATATGTGGGGTGGGAGGCATGTATGTTGAGTTAACCTTGACTTGATGAAAGAGTTAATGAGTTAAATTTGTTTTTAGGTCAAAGCGGGTGGTTTTTCGGGTCCATGTGTTTTGGTTATCCCGTGGTATTGTGTCCATGGATTGCATGTAATGAAGCCTATAAAAGACTTGGTGAACTCTATTTTAAATGGGCCTTGAGGTAAGCGGTGGAGGCTTACTTGGTCGGTTTAGCCAGATTTGGTCGAATTTTTTCGAATGCAAAGTTCGAGGTGGAGCAGCGTGTCCAGTTTAGAAAGGTGGGTCTGTAGAAAGGCTGATGTGTTGGCAGGTCAATCAAGTGTTTGAGAATATACGATGAAGGTAAGTTCATATCCATGGAACTTGGAAAGTATTGCAAGGAAGTTGGGATCGAATAGGCATGTTCAATAATGCCAAGTTGCATCAATAGTTGTAGACAGAAGTGGTTGTGCTATCTGGTAACTCGGTCACCATCAGTTGCAAAAAGAAATGAATATTCAGGAAGAGGTATGAACATGTCATCTGGAAATTACTCAAATGTGAAATTATTCAGTTGTGATGCTTATGGTATTTTATCAGCTTTCTAAGTAGGACCTAGATCAAATTGGTAGATCTTTGATATGGTGATGATGTTAAGGGGTGCAGATTGTGGGATCCTACAACCCACATAATCATCATGGACAAAGATGCAGTGTTTGATGAACCTCTTTTTATAAGGGTTTGTATATGGAACAACCAGAACGGTTAGTTCAAAATCACAACAAGAGATTTGTTTGCAAACTCAAAAATCATTGTATGGCCTAAAGCATGCTAGGCAAATGGTACAAGATGTTTGATTCCTTCATGGTGAGCCAAATTTTACAAGAAGTGAGTATAACCATTGTGTTTATGGTATATTCATTATCTTGGTGTTATATGTTATGCTTGTTGCAAGCACATACATGGTTGAGATCAACAGGTTGGTTCAGTTGGTTAGGAAATTTGTTATGAAGGATCTGGGAGCAACAAAATAAATCTTGGCATGGAAATACACAGAGACAAGAAATATGGTAAGCTTGGTTATCACAACATAAGTATGTGGTGAATATACTCAGGAAATTTAGTATGAATAATGTGATACTGGTAAAATCCCTTTGGCTTTCTATTGTAAATTCTCTTTAGGTTTATGTCCTAATTGATGAATAAGAAAAGGGTTATATGTCTCGAGTATTATATGCTAGTAGGATGTTTGATGATTGCGATGGAGAAGTGGTCATGATTTCACATGTAGTTGGTGTTGTCAGTAGACACATGGAAAAACCAGGTTAGGAGCATGGAACTGGGTGCTTCAAACACATAAGTACAAGTATCACCTACAATGGTTGCAATGATTTGGTTTGTGGTTATGATTCATGAGATTTGGACAAGTGCATCGGTTTATTAGACAAGTTACTAATGGAGACATAATGGTCCATGCTGGAGTGAATCTTGCAGGCATGTTCACGTAATGATATTGTTAGAGAAGTTGCAGAGCTGTGATGGTGTTTGGCTTCTCTTGCAGAAAAAGTGATGGATGAATTAATTAAGGGCATGATATATCAGGTAAATTGTTGTCAAGGTGGAGATTGTTGGAAACATGCCAACGAATTTTCCCATGCAGTCAGATGCAGATGCACATGTGCATGCATGCAATTTACTTATGAACTGTTCGTGTAACTATGTTATCTATTCATGATCAGTCTGTGTAACTGAGTGATAGATGTTATATATACGAGCATACCCATAGAGGTAGAGGACAATGTGAGTGAAAGCGATTACATTGTGTGAGGAGATGATCCAGGTGGATATCGATGGCCACATACCTTTTCCAACTGGCTCAAAACAGTTTTCTGGCAATTTTGGCAATTTACTATTTTTAGCAGTTTTAAGTTCTAGGGCTATTTTGAGGGCCTAAATGAAGGTTTTTCGAGATTGAGATTCTCAATGATATCCAAAGGCATGATTGATCCCCCAAAATGAATCTCCTCGACGATACCTTTCCAATGGGCTATCATACGCCTAAAATGGAGATTGTATGCAAAAGTTACGACCCCAGGAAGTTGATGTACTAACTTACCCAATCGTCACATGACTTTTGGCGCTTCATCTCCTAGGGTTAGGTTTTTGGATGTCTAGGGTTTTTGGCATTTCGGTTTATTGTTAAAAGGCCTTCAGAGCCTCATTGTAATCATCTTCTTGTGAATGCGAGTAGCCGTCACATCTCTTCTCAGAGATAAGCTGCCACCATTCTAGTGAGTCTTTCACTCTGTATTTTTACAGTCTCTGTACATTTATTTCATTAATAGAAATCGTGTATTAGTGTATATCTGTGACTCTTGTTATATCTCTGATACATTTATGTTATATTATTGAATATTTGTGATATTTCTGTGCATTTCTTTAGCCGAAAATAATCCGGATCAAGAGAGGATGGTTGTATGCCTGGGTTGACTATTATAATTCTCCCTTGAATAGAAGAAGACTGATAATCATTGCCTGTGGTTTTTTCCCGATTTGGGTTTCCACATAAATCATTATGTAAGTGTGATTGTTGTTCTTGATTTAATGTGTGTTTAATCTTGCTTAGTTTATACTCTGTTATTAACAATATGTTACTAGTTTATATATTATTATTTTATAATTAAATTAATCAAATTTTGATAACAAAATTATGGAAAAAATATTTTATTATTTTATATTCAGAAATCAACAAATAAATTCAAAGATATTTTTATTAATTATTAGAGTTATGGTTAGCAAATAAATTAGAATATATATTTATTAATTATTAGAGTTATTTTATTATAGAAATGAGGTTAGCAAATAAATTCAAAGATATTTTTATTAATTATTAGAATTATGGTGAGCAAATAAATTAGAAGATATTTTATTATTTATTAGAGTTATTTAATCAATAATAGGGGAATGTTGAAGTTATATTGGATTATGAATGGAATGTTTTTTATTTTATAATTAAATTAATTGAAATATTGATAATAAAATTATTAAAAAAATATTTAAAAAAAATATATAGGTGTAAAATGAAAAATATTAAAGAAAATAATAATATATTAATAAATAAATATAATAGTCCTCTTAAAAAGAGAACAAAGCATAATTACTTTATTGGTTTTAATTATTAAAATTTTAATTTAATAGATAAATAATTATTGTATTTTATTTGTTTATAATATTATAAAAATAAAAATAAAAATTATAAATATTAAATAATTTTTTTAAAAAAGGACGGAATTATTAGTATACTAAGTAAATTGATTCTCCAATAAATATAAATATGGAATGAAATTATTTATACATTCTACTTTAAATTGATTCTTCAATAAATATAATAAATATAAATATGGAATGAAATTATTTATACATTCAATAAAGTAAAATAAAGTAGATTGGTAATTTTGTTTAGAGTTAAAGTTGATTATATATATATAGAACCATTTAATTATGGATCTATTAAATGTTAAGAGAGATTAAATTTTTGGATTTTAAACTTTTTTAAAAGTATAAAATTTGAAGAAAGGTAAAGGTTTGTACTTTTAGAGATTTGATCTCTTCGATTCTTTATAAATTGGGAGTTAAATAAATCTACCCTGATTGTTATGCATTCAAAGTGTGTATGAGCCGACATAATTTTTTATTATTTTATTAATTATTTTTATTATTAATTTTGTTATTATTTTAATGTGTATGAGCTGACAGTATTATCTACTGTTTGTTTTGATTTTTTTTCACAATTTCTAATTATATAAAACTGGATTTTACAATTACACAAAACTTATAATTAGTTAATATATTAAAATTTTAAAATTTCCATACTAAAATGTTGAAGAGGTTGTTGTTAATCATTATGTTTAAGGTATTTTTATATCATAGTATAAATGAGATATCTCAGAGTTGATAAGTAATATTTTAAAATAATAATAAAATATTAATAACAACAATTTTTTTTTCATAAATAAAATATTTCAATATTAATTTTAAATAAATATCTTAAATAAATTATTTTAATCTTTTTTTTTTTTTATATGTGTAATTGATAAAATTAACAATTAAGCAGGCACTCACACCCAAACCACATAGCAAGAAGTGTCTTAACATTACACACTATAGCCAATTGATTTACACCCATACCAATATCAATATTTATATATAAAAAAATTAAGTGATAGTGTGGTTTTCAAACAATTACATAAGAGTGTTTCTACTTGAAAATCATTTAGATATATGTATATCTTTTTTTCTACAATGAATTCTCATAAAATGTTTAAGTTTTATTTTTAATAAATTTTAAATTAAGATAGATTTATCCTAATTATATTTAAGATTTAAAAAAAATATTAAATAATTTTTTATTTTATTTTTACATTACATAATTACAATATATTATTATTATTTTTAGAAATTTACACTTAATTATTATTTCTTATTCCAATTTACAAATTCATTATCAAATTCAAAATAATATCTAGTAATTAATTTTATTAAATTTCTCAAACTTCTTGAAAAACAACGTCCAAGTTTTGATGAATACTAATTCATCATATTCCCACTACATAAAGCTAATGATATGTAAATTGTTGCATATACGAAATACATAATTAAGCTTTGATGCAATGTTAATAACATTTTATTTTTATTTTTTATGAATATGTTTTTGTAACACCCTGTTTCCCCCAGTTTGTAAAAATAACTATACTGGCCAAGAACTATGGCAGACTCAAAGATGTGAATGTGTGATTTTGAATGGACCTTAGTATAAAAGGTCAACGAATGTAAATAATGTTATGAATATATGTTGTAGGATTGCTGGGAGGGGGATGTGCTGAAAAGAGACCACGATGGTTGATGAAAGGTGGTGGAAGGCACCTGGAATGGTGGCGTTAACTTCCACCGAAAACCAATACCGTATTTGGTCTTCACTGGCCTGAAGATCAAGAGTGGCTTGTTGGCCCCGAAATGAATTACGCACCAGGTTGGTAGGTGAAGAGGCTCCTCATGAGTTAATGAGGGATGGGGGTGAACCGCCCATCCGTGGAAGCCTCAGACCTGACCACCACGAGGAAGTTCATGCCACACGCAACCTCGTCGGAAAAAAAAAGGCAAGAAAGAGGTGTGGAAAGGACAGTCGCGACAGAGATCACAAGAGGGGAGAAATCAGAAGGACTCTGGAAAAATATACAGAGTGATTGATAAGCAGAGAAGAAGAAGAGTAACCTTCATTCTCGACTTTTGACGAACAGAGACTCAGTCTCACAACATCATGGTCTAAGCTCGGGGGTGGCTAGTGGTAAATCCATTCAGAATCGTTGAGCGTACGGTTGGGTGGAAACGAGCACCCCTCTCCGCAGTTGCATCAAACTTGGTGCTTTTCCGATAAGTGTTATATCTCGTATATTGAAATTAATATTCTGACATGTATGTTCATGGTTTATGCAATTATGAATGGTTTCAGTATAAGACTATTTGTATGGTGTTTTGATCAGAAATGGTGGCTGTATGCTTATATTGGAAAGACCACCTATGGCTTATATACATGTATATATTTTGATTGCATGCTTATACTGGAAAGACCACCTATGGCTTACGTAAATACACACACACACACACACACACACACACATATATATATGTTTGGAATGGATTCAGTTTTCAAGTCTGTTCTCGGGAAATTTATTCCCTTATCCGTCTCAAGTAATGCCCTGGATAGATCTCCCCACAAGGAAACCCTTTTGAAAGCTTATCCAAGGATATGCTGGAGGATTCTATGGCGTAAGTCTTAAAACCCTGCACGCGAGAGAATGGTCCTCTTAGACTTCGACATTTCGGTATTTCGGCACCCGGGGTACCTAATTGTGTGTTCCCTTGTACTCGCAAGTCCCGAAATCTCGACTTGCGAAGCCTGGAAACGATAACGTGTGGATAAGATATGATATTTCGGCATTTCGGTACCCGGAATACCCAAGGGAGAATTCCCTTGTACTCGCAAGTCTCGAAATCCCGACATGCGAAATCCCAAAATGACAGCATGTAGCTAAATCCCGATATTTAGGTATTTCAGCATCCGGAATATCCAAGGACGAGTTCCCTTGTACTTGCAAGTCCTAAAATCCCGACTTGCGAAATCCCAAAAAGATAGAGTGTGGAGAAGTTATCACCCTTTAGTATTTCGGCACCCCGGGTACCTAAGTGCGGGCCCCATGTATTCGTCAGTCTCGAAACCCTGAAATAGTGGAGCATGTTTAGAGTTTGGTGTTTCAGAGTTTCGACTCCCGGGAAACCTAGGAGCGAGACCCCTTGTTCTCACATAACGCGAATTCCCGAGAGGAGAAATGCCGAAATGGCTTAGCACGGATAGATATGGTGTTTTGGTGTTTTGGCACTCGATATACCTATCGACAAGTTCTCTTGTACTCGCCAGTCCTGAAAACCCGAATTGCAAAACCCCGAAATGATAATAGTACCGACGAGATATGGTGTTTCGGTGTTTCGGCACCCGGGATACCTATCGACAAGTTCTCTTGTACTCGCTAGTCCCGAAAACCTGAATTACGAAACCCCGAAATGATAATAGTACCGACGAGATATCGTGTTTCGGTGTTTCGACACCCCGGGATACCTATCGGAAAGTTCTCTTGTACTCGCCAGTCCCGAAAACCCGAATTGTGAAACCCTGAAATGCTAATAGTACCGATGAGATATGGT